>MU224434.1:921798-932577 GCA_018584345.1 Thuja plicata | reverse complement strand
GACTTCACTCATATCTCATTAGCATAAAATTTGTTAGAACAAGTGAAAATAGCAATCTATACTTAAAAGAAGATACCGATGGTAATATTTTGATTGCTGAAATTTTTGTTGATGATATCATTTTTGGAGGGAATGAATTTTTATGCAAATCCTTTGCTGATGAAATGAGCTAGGAATTTGAAATTTCTATGTTTGGAGAGATCAAATTCTTTCTTGGTCTACAGATTCTTCAACAAGATGCAAGCATTTACATCACTCAATCCAAATACATCAAGGAAGTGCTGAAGATATTCAAGATGGAAGATTCCAAACCAGTTGGAACACCTATGGCTACTAGATGCAAGCTGACAAAGGAAGACAAGAAAAATGAGGTAAATCAGAGCTTATATAGATCAATGATTGGAAAACTAACGTATGTTGTTCCCACCAGACCAGATATAGCACATGCAGTGGGGATAATTGCAAGATTCTTTGCTAATCCCAAAGAATCACATATGACTATTGTCAAAAGAATTCTGAGGTATTTGAAGAACACTGAGGACTATGACTTATAGTACAAGAGAGAAGGAAAATTTGAGTTGCAAGTCTACACAGATGCTGATTGGGCTGGAAACACTGATGACCGAAAGAGAACAACTAGTGGAGCATTCTTCATGATTGACAAACTTGTCACATTGATAAGAAAGAAGAAAGGAAGCATCTCTCAGTCTACTGCAGAAGCAGAGTATGTGGTTGCTGCTGCAAATTGCTCTAATATCGCATGGATCAAACAATTATTGGAAGGTATGCATATGAAGATCCTTGAACCAGTAATTATCTATTGTGATAATACCAGTGCAATAAACATTTCTAAGAATCCAGTCATGCATGCTAAGACTAAGCATATTGCTATCAAGTATCACTATCTAAGGGAAAAAGTGCAAGCAAAGGAAGTGACACTAGAATATGTTCAATCAAAGGAACAGTTAGCTGATATATTCACAAATCCATTACCGAAGGATACATTTGAGTACCTGAGACAGAGACTAGGGGTTCAAACCTTGTCTATCAGTCAGTAATCTAACTAGGAGGTTGCATCAGCCTATACCAAACATGAAGATCAGTCATGTTGATGCAAACATTGAGATGGACAGCAATAAATACATCTATACATTGCAAGCTACATATCTGCACTAAAAATCAGAACAATGTATTGTTGATGGATAAGGAAATTCAAGGAATATATTATGCAAAGGGATGGAACATGATATAGATGATAAATCAAGGAGAAGTATTTTTGTTTGGCATTGTTGTTAAAGGGAGAGAGATGTTCTCATTGTCATACAAAAGGGAGAGATGATCTTCTAATTATCATAAGGGAGAGATGATCTCATTATCAAAAGGAGAGATATGATAAAGGAAGAGATTATATCAATATCCATAAAGAGAAGTTCCTGAGAATCAGAAAGGAAGAGTTAATCATTATTCTAAGGGAGAGAAATTGATTACATATGAAATATCCATCTAAGGGAGAGAAGTAAAAAAGGGGGAGAGTTCAAACAAAGAGAAAGAATGTTGTCAAAGGAAAAAGAGATTATCAAGAAGAGGATTAGTCAAGTTAGAGCACATATCAGAATAGAGATATCATATGATACATCTATCTAGTGAAGGGATTGAAGATTGAAGACAACCACTCTGCAGGAAAAAAATCTAAGCTATTTTTGAGCTTACTGAGAGCCAGACATTTGTAATAGTTACATTAGCAAAGCTTGATGAAATTGTATATTTCATATTGTATTAGTAATAGTATAGTATGATAATTTGGCATGTTGCCATCAATGCCAAAGGGAGAGATTGATGAGATGTAACTGATTGAATGTTTGAAGATGTTAAGTTGATCACTGAAATGCAGAAGGATAATGCAAGACATAAATTAGTTAATGGATTGTATTGTCATTGATGTCAACTTGATATAATCTAATCGGTTATAATCAAACTGTCAAAGACTTCAGAGAATAAGAGAGATAAAGATTATGCTTTCTGTAATGCATAAAAGACAAGTATTCACAATGTGACTACAAATACCGATGGTTAGTGGAACCCGACGGATAGAGATCACCGACAGTCAAGTCATAGTGATGCTCGAGTAAGAAAACCAACGAGCATTACTGACGAGAAGAATCACAAGCAAACCCGACGGCCAGAAACATAGTGTAAACTGACAGAGAAGCCCGAGGAGAATTGGAGTGTTGACCGACACTATCAAAGAGTTAAACCGAAATTAACTTGAGTTCAAAAATGATAAAATATCTAGCTGGCAGAGCTAAATATAGAGTTAACTTGTAGTTATCATTGTTTTCATCGACAAGATAATCCAGAGATAAGTAATTGATTTAAAGCTGATTTGTCCAGTTGGCAATAAAATCTTAGCGAGATGAAACAAGAGTTTTTTCTTTAAATCTAATTGGCGAGAATTGTGGATCATTCCAAGATCAAGAAGATCAAGAACCTAACAATGGTGATATCATGTCTATAAAGAGACAACTCAATTCATTTTGAATTGGTGTGGGGAGAAAAATAAAAAGAGGATGCTAAAGAGAAACTTCATACAGTGCTGATCAATCAAGCTAAGGAAAGAGCTAAAGTTTTCTATGGACACCAAGCAATAGAGAATAGCATCACCGAGCAGAATCAAAGTGGACCAAAGGTATAACATAGATATATTGATCAGATTATTTTATGAGATTACAATAGATCTAAAAATTTGCAAGTATAAGTTGTATATGTGAACAAATCATACTGTTTCAGTTTAACCATTGATTCAGAAAGTCTCTTAACCGAGCGGGATTTAAAGATCCTTTCTGTATTGAGATAAATCTGATGGAGTATCAAAAAGTTTGATCATGAAGATAGCATGAGATTCTAGATACCTATTGACAAGCCAAGTGAGTGTTTGATCAAGGAAGGTAGAATAGAGATGCCTGATATCAAGTGACAAACTAAACTTTTAAATCCTCTAACAAGGTCACACCTAATAGTGTGTTTGTAACCTTTAACAGGGTTGGCTCTTCACTGAGCTCACTTCAGAAGAGTGAAAACTTTGGGTTACAGGTCCCAAGTGGTTTTTCCCTTAACAAGGTTTCCATGTTAAAAATACATGTGTTAATGTGTTTATGAGTCATTACTTTAGTGTTGTGCATTACACTTAACTTAATTGGATTGATCGGTATACTCTAGATAATTTACTGTCTTTTAGTAAATTAACAGACTGCTTTTCGGTAAACATACTGTAGAAGGTTTTACAAAGCATTCCGAGGAGTAGAAATTTGATATAAGTATTTGGAGGCATTCATCTTATAGGACTGGAGATAACCAGAGGTACAATATTGTGGTACTAAGTTTTAAGGGTTGATTATTGGAATATTTTTGAGGCCACTGATTCAATGCCTCCCCCCACCCCCCCTCTCTCAGTTATTACTAACAAGAACTAGATTGAAGAGAGAGATATAGAGGTAAGAGACCTAGAGCCTAAGAAGATGTGTAAGAGATAAAGGTGGGAGAGATAAAATGGAATGTGAGAGAGATGGTTAATAAAATAGGGAGGGAGGGGTTGAGAGATAGAGATAGAGAGAGGGAGGGATCTAGGGATACAGAGATAGAGGGTGGGAGTGAGAAGTAGTAATTGAGAGAATGGATAGAGAGTGGAGAGAAACAATAAGAGAGGGCAAGAAATGAAGAGATAGGAAGAAAGAAAAGCATAGAGATGGGGTAAGGAGGCAAGGAAAGGGAGAGAGGGTGGGAGAGACCTAGAGAGGGGAGAGAGACATGAAAGAGAGAAGAGAGGGAGATAGATAACTCTAGAGTTTGGGGGAGATAAAGAGAGTGAGACAAAGAGAACAAGAGAATGTTGATACGAGCATGTTGATTACTAAAATTTGACTAAGTCCAAGATTTTATAAGATCTTAAAAAACCTAGAATCTAAATTATAACTCCTAGAGATTTGAAACCAGTCTCAAACATCATGATAATATATACATGAAATATAAATTAAAGTATAAGAAAAGAAATAAACACATAATGAAATGTGACTTATACTTAAATGCTATATTTCATGTATGTATTCGTGCTCTAACATTGCATTTGACTTAATTTTGCAGAATGTGATCGAAGTGGGAGAGAGAGAGTAAAAGGGAAAAGTATGTTTTCAATGCAACATTTAGCGCATGCCATATAGACTTGGTGTGCCCAAGCCTAAGACTTGACACACTAAACTATAAGGAGTGCGCCATATACTCCATACCTTTTTGAGGGGGACCAAAAAAGTGAATGACAACTTTTTTCTGTCCCATCTTTGTGCACTTATCCAATGGTCTATCTTATCACCACCTACTGTACATACAAATTAAATCATAACATTTTGATGACATCCAAACTAGCCTTAGTGCATTAATCATTATTTATTACGTCGTAGGCATTTCCATATGAGAAAGGCCAAGCTTATTTTTTAAATCAAGGGTGAAAAATGATAGAGATAGAATGACTACCATTGAATTCATCTGATTCATTCATCACATTCCACCACTTTACATGTGTGCACTGGTGAGGTCCCACAGTTGAACAAATTTAAATCAATTTCTTTGCAAAATTGTAGGGTGACAACTATAGTAACTTACTCAAGCGTCAAAACTGGACGGTGTTGCTTCTCCTTCGTCACCAAAGTTTCAAGCTTGAGAGAATTTTTTTTTGTGCTTGTAAACTCAGCTGGTAGGCATGGAAAGAACAAGTGTCAAACAGATTGATGGGATCCACTGCTATGTTGTTGGGACAGTCCAGAACTTCAAGAAGATCTTATGCCCGCTCGAACGCTTTCATAGAAACTTGCACTTCCTCATCCTCACTGCAACTATCGACAAGTTCCACCATAACATAAATTGTGGCTACTGCTTCCATCTTCCAATGTCGTTGGTGTCCAAGTTTATTGACAACCATTTTGACGATTTTTAGAAACGCTACGCTCAATTACGGCTAGCAATTATTTTCTTTTTTGGCTAATTTCGTAAGCCTTTTGCATGGTTTTCTCTACTTTGACGTACGATGAAGCGGACATGACGAATTCTTGGCCACCCACCATTTCCTATTTCAAATCTATAGACTTCAACTTCTTGAAGACATTACGCAGGATCTTACCTAAAATAACCCTCAGAATTATACAGAAAAAAACAAAGAGAACCAGTAAAATGTATAAAAGACTAATAAGAAGCATAATTGCGAGGATGAAAATGGAAGCTAATATCGACATTCCCTTCATCGTAGCTCGAACAAAGGGTACACCTTTGGAATGTAATAAATTCTAAAGGGGTATCAGATCCAATGCAGTTTGGATGTAAAGGTAAAATGACTGAAGACAACAACTTACACCATTAAACAGATCAACCTCTGATTTGAGATTCGATTCATTATCCGTATCATAAAGTAGGACGAAGAAGCACCTCCAAAGGATGATGATCTAGGACATAAGGATGAAAGTACAATGAAGGTAGAATGGCAACCCACATTATTATGTAAAACAAATTTCTAACATCCAACAATAGAAGTTGCTACAGTTGTTGGTTTTCTTCATTCCACACTGGCTTTCAAAATCTTGAACAAGATCACTAAGACACCACCTTTCAAAATCTCCTATGAGCTTATGAAGTCCCACTGGATACTTGACAACATGTAAATGTATTTTCCTTTCTACTTCTTTTTGCACAGCAGACACTATGGCTTTGCAGTCACTAGAACTGCAAGAGAAGGAGAATTTGTTAAAGAGGGAAATTTGTGTATTCAAGTAAAACTATTTTTCTAGAAGAAAATATATTATCTGAGTTTCCAAGTAGGTTATAAATTAGAAAAAATCTTCCTCTGGATTTTTTAATACGTCGCCTGCAATGTATGAAACTTGTTGGAGCACTTCCTTCCACTCCTCCAGCTTGTCCAGATACCTGCCCTTCTCTTGATATTTATGGAGTAGCCAAAAAGCCATGTGCATGCCTTGAGCTACCATTGCAGGTCCTAAGACAGATGCATTGGTAAGGTATACCACAAGTTATGTTTGTTGTGACCATCTAGCAATGCAGGCTACAACTGTCATTTTTGCTTGTGACATGTTGAAAAAACTGGAACATGCAAACCACGTGCTTGTAGGATAATTTTTTCCTAGATTTTTGTTGACTGAAAAATAATAGAAAAGTTTGAATTCTTCGACCCCATTCACGTGGTCCCCACAGGAAATTGACGGTTAGATTTACTTGGGCAGGTTTAATTGTAAAATATGGTCATTTTTCCTCCTCTTCTTATAGTAGAGCACGTATATGCATAATATTAATAAATAATAGTGCGAAAGCTTGTGAGTGGATTATAGATTTTTAAAATAATATAAATTATGTCATGAAATTTATTTAAATTAACTTTATAGTTATATTTATATGTTACATTTCAAATAAAAAATATTAAATATAAATGTAATTGAATAAACAATAGTGTCAAAGCTTTGTGAGTGGATTAAAGATTTTAAAAATAATATTTTATTTAATATAGATTATGTTATGAAATTCATTTAAATTAACATTATAGTTATATTTATATATTATATTGCAAATAAAAAATATTAAATATAAATGGAGTAATTGAAATATATTGATTATTATATATGATATATAATATTTATTAAATCAAAATAATATTATACTTATTATCGTATATTTTATAATCGATAATATATTGTTATAATATAAATTAAACCTATTCTATATTATATATTTAACTAATATTAATTATGAAACTTATATTATATATATTTAACTAATATTAATTATGAAACTAATATTTGTCTTTGATTTTTCCATTGCAAAAGGAAACAAGATACATGGAAACGGTAAATTGAAAGGTGAATATTATAGGCAAAAGATTAGATGGTCGCCTACATTGATTTGACTAGAACAATCTAAAGTCTGAGCATAGCAACGCACAAAGTTGTTGGTTTTTCTTATTTTTTATATTATTTTCTTAATGAAAATTTTTGTGATGACATTCTTCAATGGACAGTTTGTTTCACAGGTTTTGGTATTATTAATGTCATCGTGTCCTGCCTAGCTATCAATAAAACAATGACTGACAGGATACAAAAACCTAAATTTGTAACAACTGATTCAAAAAAGATGGGAAAAAACACCTCTTTATTTAATGTTTGTTTTGTGCATTGAAGGTGCTTGATTTTATGGTTTTAGTCATTTATGTTATTTAATGGATCTACCTCAATCCACCTTGTTTCCCTTCTTTCTTTCCACTTTCTAGGTCTTATAGTTTAAAATTGGAATGCAACGAATTATAATACATTATTTAAATAAATCTAATTTATTATCCATAGGGTCCACGATGGCATGTAGGTACACAATTCAATCCCATTAGATAATTGGCTTGGATAGCTAAAAGTATTTTCCTTTTACATATTTCACTTTATAATTATTTGTTGTAATAATTATGTATAAGTGTATACTCAATATGAAATTAGAATTCACTTAAAACTTTTATAATAGTAATTCTTAAATTCACATGTGTCCTTGCATACCAACCAATTTGTTTTTTGATAGTGTTGTGCCTCTGATTTATATTATCTTATTGCGTTCTATTATCTTGATTCAGAAGTTTTATTTCAATCATTAATGGATCCTTGTAATCGGATGCATTTGTTGATTTCAAGCTACCACTTCTCCATTAAACATTAGTTATACAAACAAAATCATTGGCTAAATGGCTTACAATTGATCTCAAACCTACGCAAATTGTATAAATTTATTTCCCTAATTTATCTTCCACACATCTTCAACATATAAATATATAAGTAGAAAGTAATAGAGAGAGGTTGAAAGGGGGAGATATATAGGCAAAGAGAGTGATAGAGAGATGACAAGACATAGATACATATAGAGGGAGAGATAGGAGAAAATACATAGAGACGTAGAGATTACAAGTTATAGGAAGAGGGTGATGGAGAGAAATGGTTGGATAGAGATATAGATGAATATAAAGTGAGAGGATGGGGGAAAAATAGATAGAGAGATAGAGATAGATCAAGAGGTAAAGATAGAAAGAGATCTAGGGAGATACAGAGGGAGACATAGAGAGGGAGAGATAGAGAGGAAGAGTTATCAATTTATTATATGGAGATCTAGAGAGGATGAGAAGGAGTGACAAATAAAGGGATAAATACTTAAATGACCTTTCCATAACTCTACGACATTCCCATTGGACACGTGTAAAGTGATTTGACGAGATTGTTAGCTATCCATTCCCAAAATTAATCTATGCCTTTTACCATGGAAAAGATAGGAGGAAATGGGAGAGACGCGTCATCTGAATGGTATTGTTTTGCAATAGGCCATGAAATCATGTATTTAATTCCAAATTCAATCGCCAATATTTCCTCGTTATTTATCTTGAATCTCTCAGACTGCTTACTACAAGGTATGTTTGCTTCCTACATAAAGGAATGAAAAAGATATGATACTAATATTATCTTCTTCAATCTAGGGCATGCAAAAATTCATTACGTTCATTGTTTGTTATCACCATTTCTATTCGTTGTCGAATCCTACGCCTTTTTTAAAAAAAACTATTTAATCATGCGCCTATCATCTCCTTATGCATTAAATGGGTTTTCACACACGTAGTCTTAGCTTGTACCAAAATGGAAGCTTTAGAATAGGGTATGGATGTCAATCGTTACCGTTGGAAATTCTCTGGTATGCAAAAAGTGGAATCATAGAACATGCACCTGAACTATTTGACAAGATACCTCAATGAAATGTGGTCTCCTTGAATGCTACCATTGCAGGATTTGAACAAAATGGTTTTATAAAGTTTCAAACCAATGTAAAGCCAAACCCTGCACTCTTTTCCAACATCTTCCCTGCCTGTGCCAAAATGGAAGCTTTAGAGTGATGAAGGTTCTACATAAACCTAACTAGCACCTCCTACTGCCATGTTGATAGATAGAGAGGAAGAGTTATAAAGATACGAGAGGAAGTGTTTCATTTGTGTTTGTTTATGCATTTCACCAGGGCACTTACAATCCTCTCTCCTTCATTTATTCAATTGTTGTAAGGTTTACTTCAATATTACCATTTTCCCGAATTAAATTTCTTAAATTTTTTCATTACTAATTCGTCATCATTTCATATGAATTCAAAGTTTAGATGTGAATTTTAGGGTTTTAAAGTTTATTTCAGATGAATCAAAGTTTATTCCATCTATTAGTACTCTCTAATAATTATTAATACTTTTTATATATATATATGTAATAAACAAGTTCCCAATTGACCCATTCACCAATTCCCTCCATAATTGTTCTCAATGGAATCCTTTTAGTCACTTTCTAGATTTTTTGTGCATTTGTGAAGCTCTACGGTGTTCACTTAAGACATAACTGATTGACCTATTGCATTCGATCTCCTTCCCAAAATCTTGCCTGTCTCATATGGCTTGATCTCAACAACAATCAACTAAAGGGCATAATTCCTTCCTTGGCCAACCATAAGTCCCTTATCGTATGTGATCTCCATAATAACCTCATGACTGCCAAAATCTTAGCTTCACAAAGTAATTTATTATTATATTATATAATTATTATTCATATTATATATAAAATTTTCTTGTATTATACTCTTATTCTTATTATAATATTTGTAGATTTCCATTGCATATATTAGATAAATAATTTGAAGCGTATGAGAGGCGTGCAAGACGGTTAATTGGATCTCGCCATTTTCCCTTCTTGTCATTTATTTGTCCATCATCATGGTGGCATTATTTCCTTATCTACTCATTTAGTGAAATGAATTTCCCATAAGAAAGCCCCTCATCATGGGTGAAATGCATTTTTGATAAGTAGCCCATACCATTAATTAGTTTATATGAACTTTTGTAAAAAGAGGAAAAATGTATAGTATCGATTGCTTTTATCGAGATCCATCTCATCCTAGTGGTGATTCAAATTAAGACACCATTTCTCCAACAAGATATTTTTCTACAAACAACATAATTTTCTAAATAGCCTATTAGTTGACCTCATGTACTACACAAATGTATAGACGTTATCCACTCTACTTAAATACATAGTTTATAAATATATTTTCCAGATTAATAAATCATTAAAAGTGAGCTATCCAATATCCACCTTTAAAATAAAAAGGATGTCCACAAGTGAAAAATATAAAATAGAAAGACATTCATTCAAAGTAGATTTAATTGCTTTGAAAGGACATCTGTTATTATTGTCTTACGTCAATCAAACCCAAGTTTGATGCTATGCTGATTTTTCTTTCTGAAAAAAGAGACGACAAATGAGCGGACAACATAGGCGATGCATTATTTGACAAACAATGTTGATGGTTGGGAAGATATCAATGAACATCTCCATAGCCTATAAGCCTTGAGCCGGCTTTGCAAAGTCCAATCTATGTAGACTTAAAGGTATAAGAAAGGGGTCACAGAGAGATGGATGGATAGAGAGAGGGAGATGTGTCTAGATGGAGTGATAATGTGTGTGTGTAAGGAAAAGATTGGGTGTGTGTGTGTGTGTGAGGAGGGAGAAATAGGGATAGAAAGGGGGAGGGATGCAGAAGAAAGAGCAAGATATAGTGTACGGATATAGAGAGAGATGTGGAGATGGAGATTGAGAGGAAGAGGGACATGGAGAGGAGAGAGAGGGGGGGAGTGCAGATGGAAGATGTAAATATAAAAAAAAAAATAGAGAATGA
>MU224434.1:894096-911333 GCA_018584345.1 Thuja plicata | reverse complement strand
CTTAGGTGCAATTTTTTTTTTTTTTTTTATTAGCTTTTTTGTTGTAGTTGCTTTCCTCTTTATTGTTGCACATTTATTTTAAATTTTTGTTTAGTGCTCTCTCTCTCTCTGTGTGTGTCCTCTCTACCCCTTCCTTTTTTATACATCCTTTGAGTGAGGCTTTGTCTGCATCTTATATTTTTACATTTCTTGCACTCTCTCTCATCCTGATGATGGATCACAGAGTGTGATCTGAAACATTGATGCTAAAAAAACTTACACAATCAAATCCAGAAGCAAATAATTGATTCATCCAATATTTACCAGATGAAATTTGTTCCAAATTTACCTTGAGTAGATCCCGTAAAAACACAAGACCCCCCAAGGCACCATTAGAGGGGGAGGCCCAAGAATTACCCAAATTCTAGGAAGAAAATATTTTTATGGCAGCTTCATTTGATAATTTAGTTTCTTGGAGAAGAACAATATCAAATTTAGAATTAAACAATTGACTCCAGGAAAGAACTCTCATGGCTCTAGAGGGGAAGACTCAACTCCCCTCTTGTCTTGAGCATTTACTGATTTCAATCATCTATGATACTCAGGCTGGAGACTTCTATTGACCTTGGCAACCCTTGTAGTAAGAGGGCTGAAAGACACTTTCTTTTTCCCATTCCAACATTAATCTCATCCCTAAGTTTAGATACACTTGAAGGTCTTCCTCTCTGTTTAGTAGATGGAGGGGAAATTTTTGAGGAAGGAGATTGGAAGATGGAACAAGATGAAGATTGAACATTCTTATTAATAATACCATCCAAAGAAGGTGAAAATGCGATGGGAACCTCTTGTAGGGATAAATATGTTCCAAATACAATATTGGGAAAGTAAGATACTGAGAGGGGGAGGGGGGGTGAATCAGATCTTGAAACTTAATCACTTAAAACCAACTGATCCACATTCATGCATATATGAAATTAATCTAACAATTATTAGCATCCATAATATGAAATAAATAACTCATGACACAGAATTTGGTAACCCAGAAACCCAAATAGGTAAAACTGGGGTGGGGATGACACCCACATATTCTTCACTATTATAGCAATAAAGTGTGCCTATTAGGGCTACAAAATTTTGATTACAATATGCAATCTACCTGGTTAAAGGTCTGCCCAGTTAAGAGCTTTATATCATTACAATCTACCTTGTGAAAGGATTTCAACTTACAATAAAGTAAGCACTCGGCTAAGAGATTTAGGAAGGTCTGCTAGAACCACTTTGTTAAGAGATTTCACCTGATACACTTGTTAGAATGTCTCAAGATATGATCCTTCGATGTGCACTCTGATGCTGATAACGAATCTCCTCTTTACTATACCTTTTCTGATCTCATAATCTGATATGACTTTAATCTATTGTTCACTGCTCTGTCACTTTTCTAGATCTATGCTTCTTTCAAAAAATAACCCTCTGCACATCTCTAATGAATGCACACACTTCTTCTCCTTCTCTCCTCTCCTCATTAAAATTAGGGTAAGAAGCAATCTTATATGTCTTTACAAATCTGGCAATGAGATTTAGATCAAAGATCAAGATCTAATACTTATGCCTCCAAGGCATTCCAATTTTTTGATTGGCTCCATGCCACACATAGGATAAAACAATTAAATGTATAATTAACTCTGTAGAGAAAATTAAATGCTCACATGTGTCGGCCCAAAACTCTCATAAGTCGGCCCAAACCTTTTACCTTAAAGTTTGTGTCATTTCTGACATGTATATCAAAACTGTCTTGCTCGACACTTAAGTCTCTGGCGCTCGGCATGAACATGATCAACTTTAGCTTGATTGCCAAGTCACTTGACAACCATAAATATGCTCGGCAATGACTATGCCGGATAGCTCGGCCTATACTGGATAGCTTGGCCGCAGTGATGACCAGCTAACCTGCTTGGATAAATGACTAAGTGTGGGACACTAATGATCAACAAAACTTAGAGATTAACAATCTCCCCCTTTGATATTAGTGGAAAAAACACACTTATCATTTATTTCCATCCAACATTGCCTAAGCACACAATGTACTCCCCCTAGGAATGTACTCCATACTACATACATTTTTTTTTACATAGTATACATGCCTTCAACAAGATTTAAACCTAGTTTTGTTCCTCTTGTGCTGAACCCTTATCATTTTCCCACTTGTTTTTGTCACTGATAGCTGGTGGGGTTAAGTTATACTTGTCCAAAAACTGTTTGTGAAGTTGTAATGTTAAAGCAAATGTTGTATCCCAACTTTCCTTTACAAACTGCATAATCTGTAACTTGATTTCTAGGTCGGCAGCTAGACTCACCAAACTATCTATAGTAGAGAGATGAGAATCTCTCTTAACTAAGTCTTTTGCAGCTGAAATTTCTTTCTGAATAACCTCCAGATGAGGTATTAAGGCAGTCTGAATAGTTATTAACTTTGCTCGTATTCTGCCATCTTTAGCCATAAGCTCGGCTAATCTTCTCTGTGTATGAGTCAACTTATTAAAGTGTATGGAGCTAGTCCTAGCATCCATGCTTAATGAACTACCAGTTGACTTCAAATCTAATTGCAGCTTTTCAATAAGCTTAAGATTATCCTTTGTGAAGAATTCTACATCACATGAATTTCTATACAAAGAATAAACATTATTTGCAACTGCCTCAAGAATCTCTACAAGAGAAGAAAGTTCAACCTATTTTGTAGCAATCTCTGCTGAGATCTTCTCCAAGATTTTGTTCTCAAATTTTCTTTTGGACCATTGAAATAACTTTTCATTAGCTTCAATGTTTTCATCATTGACCTTCTGCACAATGTGAACCAATTGTTTCAGAATAGGTGCTTGAGGATTCTCATCTTCCATGTCAAAAGCTTTCACAAAAATATCCTTGATGTCATGTAAAACTTGCTTTTGTTTTTGCTCCCTTTTCATTTCTTCTTGCCTTTTCTTCCTCTTAAGTAGGTCTTGAAGAGTCTCTATTTGTTCAAAAGATAACTCATTGGGATCCCATTTTGGAATCACAATGACTTCATCTAATGTGACATTTAGGTTTGGAGACTTCTTCTTAAGTATTTTCCTCCTCTTAAGTTCTGGTGAGCTGATGCTCAGCTCTGTTTCATCAACACCTTTTCCTTTAACAGGGTTAGTTTCCATTGCATCTTTCAATTTAGTCAAGATTACCTGATGAGAAGACATACTCCCAGTTTTAGGACCAATGGGAGTAGATGATGTAGAGTGTGGTAGATCAACCAACACTTGCACAACCTCTTGTTCTTTAGGCTCATTTTCAATATCCTTTATCTCCTCTCCACTATCTAAAACTGATTGCACAACCTCTAAAATAGGTGGATTATTAGTATTTACCTCTTGTTCTAATGTCTTCTCTTTCTCGGCTTCTTTCTCTTCATCGGCCTTAGTAGTCTTGATAGGTGATTTGATATATGTGTCTACCGGCTCATCCTGACCCTCGACATCCAAATTTCTAGTGTCATCAATTGTGGTGTCAATTGGACTATTTTCTATCAGTACCACAATATTCATTGTATCTGTTTTCTCTTTCAGTTCCACTCCAATCTCTGTATATTCAGTAACAATTTGTTCTTCTGCTTTCTATGGCTCAGAGGTGGTCTCTACTTCTTTTGCCTACTGCTCGGAGGTTCCTTCATCTAATTTCTTCTATTTTGGGACTGATAACCCAAAGATTTCTTTCCAAATCCTAGTACTCTATTGTACTACTCATTCAACATCATTCCTCAAAATAGCACAGGCTCTCTGTTTAGGAATAAACTTCCCTTTATATTCATCAATGACTTTAGCTATCTGTTTCTTTGTCAAGTCAGGAATGATCTTAGCCAATGTTCCTTCCCTTATTTATCTTTCTGTCATCAGTGCATATTGTCATTTCTGAGACAAAATATCATATAGTTCTGTAGGAACATTGTCTTCTATCTCTATAGGTGTCATTTTGAATGTGCCCATCATATCAATTAAAGCTTCTTGAATCTTGTGCTTATTCACTACACTCTATTTTTCATACTTTATAAATTTGAATCCTGCTAAACCTGAATTACTTCTTAGATTCTTACATACCTCATCAATATCTATCATTGATTCAAATGATGTTGTAGGTATGTTTCTAGGTTCATCAGTTTCTATCTTTTATTCATCACTATCTGTGTCCAAGTGTAGTTTTCTCCTCGATCTCTTCATAGGTAGGCTCGACACAGCCTTTGTTGCAACTTGTTTCCTTTTACCAGAACTGCTCTCTCTAGTATACTTCTTTGTATATACCTTAGTTTGTACTGTAGGAGATGAAATAGTTGATGCCCTTGTCCTTGGACGGTTAACAACAAGAGGTGTAACCTTAGGTTTTTCTTTGCTCGGCTTGGTTACCTTAGCAACTGCTTTTCTTTCCTTTTTCTTTTATAGGAATCTCTTCCTCCTATTCACTAACTTCTTCTTCTTCTTTAGTAGATATGTCTTCTCCTTGTCTAGTAGTTAGGCCTAGAGGTACATCCTCTGCCTCCTCATCACTAGGTAACCCAACCATTTTCTTCAGATTCTTAACAATATTTTTCCTCTTCCTCTCCATAGTTCCAGCCTTCAAATTCATAGATATTTTTGCCTTTGCTTCTTCATAGTTTCCAAATCAATTGACTGAGCTACCAATCTCCTCTACTAGGAGTGCTTTGATTGTTGCAGATGTCTCATCAATGTTAACTTCATAAGGAAATGGCTTTATCCATGACACCCTAGGTATTACTTCCTTCACATAGGTGTAATCTGTGTCTACTAGGAGACAAATCTCCTCATAATGCTTCTTCACTAATGAACTGGGAATTCTAGTTCTCAACCTCATTCTCTTCTTGAATTCAACAAAGTATGTTCCCATAATATTGTTAAAGTTACTACCTAATTGCTGAATGAATGCATTAATCTACTGAGTGATAGGCCTGTCCTTCTTCCAAACAATATTTCCAAGTGTGGGAAATGAATTCTGTACATAGAATAATATACAAACTAGTAGAGAACCAAACTTACATGATGAGTTCTTTGCCTTCCTGATTGAAGAAAGGTTATCTGCCAGTTGCATCAATTGAAGCTCGGCAAGGTCATAAGTATGATTCTTTTTCACTATCTTCCAAGCTTGATCGACTATCGTACATGGAACACTATCCAGTCGGCTCGACTGATAGAACTTATGTGCAATTACCCTTACTCCGAAATCAAGCTCCAAATCCTTGATTGTAGAAATAGTCATGCCTCTGTTGTTCCAAACTGCTCCAGTATTAGCTGCAATATCTTCCTTACTTTGGTCTCTCATGGTTCTCTTCCCTTGAACAATCAGATACCCAGTTACCTTGTGAATAATGTCTTTTGTAATCTTAACTGGTCCATTGTCCAGCCAAATATTCATGTCATGTACTCGGCTCAGGACAATCTTAATCCATTCCACCTTAAAATCCTGCGGGAAATCTAGGGCACAAATTAACCCTTTGTCGGCTAGATGTTTGAATTCATCTTTCAAAATTTCATTTTCACACAATTTGGTGTAAGATTCCCTTAATTTGTTGTCTCCGACTTTACCAATTTTAACCATATAACAAGATCTTACATCATGTATCATAAGTACCTTGGGTGGAATTGACGAAAGGGCTCCAGTCAAATCACCCTGGATATCGCTTTCTGGAATGACACAGAAGTTGGGAGGTGCACATGTGTCACTCCTCACCAATTGAACTTGTCTAAACTCCTTCTCCATACCCTTGACTGTTGTGGAAGAACTTGAGGCCATGATATAAAAAATTAGGGTTTCAAAGATGATGAACATAGTACCTTGGCAAGTCACACTTCACACTGTTCACTTTAAGGTTGCCAACGACACGCTAAAAAGATCCTCGAGAAAAATCAGAAATCAAGTTCACAAATCCTCAAATGCTCTGTGAAATTCTAAATCGCAAGGTAAGAATGAAGAATAAATGACTCTGTCCTTTTATAAACTTCAAAGGTCGAAGTAGGTTAGCATTAAATGTTTTTCCTGTTAGGTTAGTGCCAAACAACTGTCCTCAACCGACTAACACAACATGCATATCACTTGGCTAACCATACTCGGCCATCACACAAACTTACTCGGCCAACCATATCAGCTAGGCACACACTAAAGAGCTCGGCCTTAGTGCACATCACTGATGCTCAACACCTATAGTGAAATTACTCGATACATGTCTTCAAATACGTCCTGGTGCATCTTAACATATGTATATATGGACTTTGGTACATTTACATGTTAGGAACTGATGTAAGATATGAAATTTAAATGTAGTTCCTTACATACCTCTTTTGCTTAGTGTGATCACCTGAACCATTGGATTGGGTGACCTCGGCTTTAGTAGTTTCACTGCTACTTGGTTATGTTTTCCTTACCCTTGTCTGGTTCATCTGTGCTCTAATTTCCTCAACAGTAGGAGAAGGTACTCTTGTCTTGCATTCTCTCTTAGTATGACCAATTTTCAAACAACTATAGAAAACTAGGCTTCCATTCATCCAACTCTTAGATCTTCCTTTGAAATGTGTCTTTATGTAGTCTTCAGGTGCATGTCCATACTCTTCATAGTAATGACAACTTTCCCTTGTGTTATAATCCCAATTGTAAGTGTTGCCTTTCCTTGGTGCTTTGGCTTGTGTCTTTGATGTCCATTTTTGTTTAGCATTAGATATGCAATCTTGTGCCTTATGTCCAAATTTTTGATAGTTGTAACAATATCCATTGATTCTTGGTGTGGGAGGTGCATCATTTGCCTTAGCCCAATATTCATGTGCTTTATGTCCAAACTTTTTACAGTTAAATCAATAACCATTGAACTTGGTTTTAGGATTGGACTTACCATTATTGCTTCGGCAAATGTTTGTTGTGTGTCTTGATTTTCCACAGTGATGGCATACAGGCTTGTTGTTCTTTTTCTTTGCATTCCTCTTTTCACCAATCTTAGATGATTCTCCTTTCTTAGTAGATGTTTGTTGTTCGATGTGGCCTACTCCAGAACAATATTTTGATCTCCTTGATGCTTCCATCAAGTTCTCAAAATGAGTCAAAGATTCATTGGGTCTGTTCAACCTTTCATTCAGTTCTTTCTCAGATCTTAATTCATCCTTCAATTGACTGTTCTTAGATCTTAGATTTATTTTTTCCATGTCTTTTTTGTTGATCTCCTGATTTGCAAGTAGCAGTTTATTCACCATGTCAACCTAATTGTTTGTCATCATTTGTACATCATGTGTCCTTTCATCAAGTCTGACAGTCATCATTCTTTTATCTTCTTCAGCCATAACTTTGTCATCTTCAACTTTCTTCTTTTGTTCCACTACTTCACATAGTCTTACTATTTGCATTTCTTTTTCTCTTTTTAGGTTCCTGACTTCTTCACACAGTGCATTGTTTCTTTCCAGTAGATCTGCAATTGCTGCATCTCTTTCAGTAGAATCTCCATTCTAAAATAGATTTGCAGTGTCTTCTTCTTGATAGTGAGTATTATTCATTTGTTTGGCCAAATCTTTCCTAGATGTCAGTGACTTCATCAATTCCCGTCTAGCTATCTCAAGCTGATGTAATGCTAGTTGAATTTCAATCTTTTGATTGTCAATGACTTTACCCAATTTGTAAATCTCCATCTCCAGATCTGATACTCTCAAGGTGATTAAAACCTTTTGTAGGAGAACCGAGCTCTGATACCAATTGTTGGAAATACAATATTGGGAAAGCAAGATATTGAGAGGGGGGTGGGGGATAAATCAGATATTGAAACTTAATCACTTAAAACCAACTGATCCACATTCATGCATATATGAAATTAATCTAACAACTATTAGCATCCATAACATGAAATAAATAAATCATGACACAGAATTTGGTAACCCAGAAACCCAAATAGGTAAAACTGGGATGGGGATGACACCCACAAATTATTCACTACTGCAACAATAAAGTGTGCCTGTTAGGGCTACAAAAGTTTGATTACAATATGCAATCTACCTGGTTAAAGGTCTGCCTGATTAAGAGCTTTAGATCATTACAATCTACCTTGTGAAAGGATTTCAACTTACAATAAAGTAAGCACTCAGATAAGAGATTTACGAAGGTCTGCTAGAACCACTCTATTAAGAGATTTCACCTGATACACTTGTTAGAATGTCTCAAGATATGATCCTTCGATATGCACTCTGATGCTGATAACAAATCTCCTCTCTACAATACCTTTTCTAATCTCATAATCTGATATGACTTTACTCTGCTGTTCACTGCTCCATCACTCTGCTAGATCTATGCTTCTTTCACAAAATAACCCTCTGCACATCTCTAATGAATGCACACACTTCTTCTCCTTCTCTCCTCTCCTCATTAAAATTAGGGTAAGAAGCAATCTTATATGTCTTTACAAATCTGGCAACGAGATTTAGATCAACGATCAAGATCTAATACTTATTCCTCCAAGGCATTCCAATTTTCTAATTGGCTCCATGCCACGCATAGGATAAAAAAATTAAATGTATAATTAACTTCGTAGAGAATATTAATTGCTCACATGTGTCGGCCCAAAACTCTCATAAGTCAGCCCAAACCTTTTACCTTAAAGTTTGTGTCATTTCTGACATGTATATCAAAACTTTCTTTCTCGGCACTTAAGTCTCCGACGCTCGGCATGAACATGATCAACTTTAGCTTGATTTTTGAGTCACTCAGAAACCATAAATCTTCTCGGCAATGACTATGCTAGATAGCTCGACCTATACTGGGTAGAACAGTCGCAGTGATGACTAGCTAACTTGCCTGGATAAATGGCTAAGTGTGGGACACTAATGATCAACAAAACTTAGAGATTATCAAAATCCACATATGGAGATAGCGTCTCATAAGGATTTTTGGTCTTAGGAATTTCACCCTTGCACTTTAACCATGAAAAATAAGTATCAAAATAATCAATGATAGAATCAACGATCTACTCATCCAAAATAACATTGGCTTCCTTAGCAATATCTTCCACCTGTGAAACCGCTTGAAGAGATAGTTTGATTATAAGCAGATTGTCTCCTAAACTTGCCATATGATCTTCTGGTTCAAGGGGTTGCAGACTATCAGTAGTTGATGAAAGATAGGGAACCACGGTAAGTGCGATAGAAAGGGAGGTAGAAAGAGAGAGAGGCTGGTAAGATTGAGGAGATGGTAATGAAGCAGGAGTAGGGGGAGAAGATGGGTGGGAAGAAACACGAGATGAGCCTCCAACCTCCGAATGGATGCGAGCATGGGAGATGTGAGGAGATACCTCAGTAATGGAAGGTGAAGGAGCATGAAATAAAGAGGGGGAAGAACACAGGATATACAAAGGTGAGGGAGAAAGGAGTGAGGTGGATATGGGAAGCGGTGACGTGGTTAAGTCAAGGAGGTAACAGCCAGGACAAAAGAAACAAAGGGATCAATTTGAGGAGAAGGGACGATGTAAGGCTCTTGACACTGCTGGACAACAGAGACAACATGTATAGAAGATGAAACAATCAAAGGTGGAGGAATGATACAAGAAGCTTGGACCGGCTGCATGTCAGGTATCGTGAGAAAGGAAAATGATACAACAGGTGGGGAGGTGGAAGGATCAGTGTGATCAGATGAAGGCCTCGACATATTAATATCAACCTCTGCCTAAGAAATTTGAACAAATAAATCACAATGAATGAAAATTAATGGTTTAACCGAAAAAATATCATCTCTAACAATGGATTGTCTCCAGTTACCAAAAGGACAATCAAATTTACAAAGAGAAGGAATAATCATTGATTTAGTTGCAAGAACACAAACCAGGGTAGAGAGTTTGTTCTCTTTCAAACATTGATCAGTTCTAACAAAGGTACCAAAAGAACTCCCCAGTGTCGTTAAAATACGCAAGTCATTAAACTCATAGGGTAGATTGGGGAGTGAAAACCAAATGGGAGATTCTTGAGAGAGAACTTGCCTAGGTTGAAAAAAGGGCTTCCAAGGTGTGAGCAATACAAAATTATCCTTCAGATTAATATATGGCCTAGTTAATAAACGCTCCTTTGCCTCAACAGTTTCAAAAATAATTACAAAGGTATATGATGATAGAACTTGGAAATATAAAATGCCAAAAAGTTCAGATCTAATTTCCTTCAACAATTTAGATAAAGAAGTTGATTGTCCCCATACCTCAATAATCACACCTCGATCTATTAAATCATTAGCATGCCAAAACTCTAAAGTGTTTTCAATAATAATCTCTGGGATAGGGTTCCATACCTTCTTCATTTTTAAACCATCGTGATTATCCGTAAGCGGCGTAAAGACTGATCCTCCATCATTGATAGTCACGCTCTTAACATTATCAATTTCCCCCACCGGTTTTTGACCTTAATTGGGGACAGATTTTCCCGAATAAAATGAAGAGGATTTGATAACACCCTCTCGGCCATGATCAAAGGAGCCAACGCAGCAAGGGTTTCAAAACCATTTCTGAAATCGTAGCTGAGATCCTCTACTCGACGTAGGGAAAAACTTATCCGCCATAAAAGCCCCAGAATTGTAAATGTCCACCCATTTCCCATTCTTGAAAACCCATTGGGGAATTTTTTTCCTGCATTGTATGATTTCAAAAATCTTGGGAGTGATTCTGAAAACTAAGAAAATACGTTGATCTCAAAGGACGCTGAATTGCCATGTCCCTCAAATGCCCTTTATGAAAAACCTACTGAAGTGTAGAGATCGCAGGGAGATTTGCCGCATCAAGATCATCAAAGGGAAGGTCGCCCCAGCGAACCTTCGCAGTCATTGTCCAAATTTTTTTTTTAGGAAATTGCATTAAAATGGCTATCGACTGTATGCAATGAAAATTCAGTACTCTTTTTTCAAGTCCTTGTCGTAGGCGTCTGAAATTAAGGCGCCATACTGCCACTGATTTTCTATTTGAAGACTGAAATATGATCTTTTGTAGATCTGATCCAATGAGTTCCCCCTCAAATCGACGCTCTTCTGCTAAAGAACCATTTTAATACTGCGCAGGGGTAGATCCAATACACAAGATGCGCTTGGAGATCTCAGAGGATGATCAAAGCTGGGGGGCCGAGGATGTAGCTGATGCGTTCTTCATGCATATAATACCCGTACACCAAGATCATTGTGCCTCACCAATGTGCCAATATGAACCCTCCTCTTATCACCCTGTAATGTATGCAAACCGCTGTTATATACCTTCTTATTTTGTTAGTTTCTTGTTATTCTGATATAATTTGAATGACCATATGCTGATTGTTGAAACCGAGAAATATTTCAGTTGAGACTTTCCAATGAAGTTGCGCTGGTTTGGTTAATGTTGTTGATTTTTATTTCCATCTCCCGCATACAGGGACGTTGTTTAACACCGATTTTTCCTATTTCTTCCCTCGCTGAAATTGCCCTAGCAAATCCAAAACTCGGCGTCTGAAATTAAGGCACTGTACTCATCTATTACTAATTTATAATTTTTTTTTAGTTTTATATTCTTTTTATGGCCAATAAAAGTTTCTATATCTTTATTGATTTATAATTTTTTCTCATGAATTTTGTAAGTTTGAGATTTTTGCATGTATTACTAATTTATACATATTTTCTAATTTTACAATCTTTATATCTATATAATAAATTCATATTCCCAAAAAATTTCATTTCTTATATTACTAACATATTTCAATTTAAAATAATTTATTAAATTATTAGTAAATTAACTGTTTTTGACGATTAATATTTTTCTTAAAACGTAAAATGAAAAAAGACCAAACCATCATAGAAAATTCATATGACAAGTAAGGATGACCTCAAATTCCAGGCCCAATTCCAAGGTATGTAAACTATAATAAAAAAGTACTCATATTATTTTTTGAGTTTGATTGTCTTCTAAAATAAAACACAAATAGCATATCCCCATGCTGCTGCTTAGTTATTTTTGCTAGCAATAGTTGCTCAACTTTTTGTGACACTATTTGTGGCGCTGGTGGCAAAAAAATGGTGAATATATGTGTCATTTTTTTTCAATAAGCAGTTGCTGCTTATTTCTAGCCCCCCCTTAAATTTAAATTTAAGCAGAAAATTTATTTAAGCAGAAGCATGAACATGATATTATTCTATTTTTTCTCACAGCATATTTTTATTTGCTAAAAAATAGTTGCTCCACAAAAATAGGAAAATATTTTGAAGATTCATTTTCCCACAATTTTTATTCTGCATGGGAACACTCTATAAACTTAAATTTAAGCAGAAAATTCATTTAGCATGACTTTGTTGGTTCAGTGCTAATTTTGTTTATAATATGTGAAGAAAACAAAAAGGAAAAAGATAATGGACCCAGCTTTCTAGAACTTAGTTAGTCATAACATGGGTCCCTTGGAATAGATTCTTGTAATACTATATAATAAACTGCACATCCGTTGCTGTAAAGCTTGGCTCGACAAGACTGATGTTGCACCTAAGCGTGTCATATTCAATTAATATTCTGAAAGTCACCGTTTTCAATGTGCTTCTTTGATTAGGCGGGCCGTAGGAATCACCATTTTATTCGCAAAAGCTGCTTTGCCTCTTTACGTCTGCCTTAATTAGACATATGGGTAATACCTACTTATGAGAGATTTATTGCATTAAAAAACAAACAGTATTACAACAGTTACTTTAGATTTAAATAAAGAGTAGATGATGATCTTGGAATTGATAAGCTATAATGCTATTTCTAAAAGTAAAAGTAGGAGATAAGTATATTTAATTATCAATTTGATACTGGATGATGAATGATAATGCTACAAATTCAATTTTATTTAAAAATTATATTTATGACATGTGACAATTATCTGGAACTTTAGTGGATTTAGAATTTATTAATGTTAAATTTCAGTGATTTGAGGTATATCTTGACTGATTAAAAAATGATCGTGCATATAATTATCATGTAATTTATAAGATTGATTGCGCTAATAATGAATTTTAGAATTTGGGTAATGTTGATCACATGATGTATAAGCCTAATAATATTTTAAAATTTCTTAGGAAAGTTGTGAGATTGATATGATGTGTTATGCTAAGTCCACTTTTTTGAGAGCATGATTTTGAGACCTTAGACTAGTGATCAAGACTACAAACACAAGAGTGTAATGCATTATATTGTGATTCTTATGTATAAGTGTTTTATTAAAGTCTCTAATTAAAAGTGTCCCTAGAGTGAATACTCTTTGTAATGTAGATTTTATTTCCCATTCTTAGATGATAAGATGATGGTCTAATATGACTACATCTATTACACTAAGCATGCAAAACAAAATAGTTCTAACTATTGACCAAGATCATATAGAAGATTCTCATGAAATACAAATGATAGTTAAAATAGAACAAACTTCTACAATTAGGACTACACAAGCCGTATCCGTTATTCACAAGGGTCACTCTCTTCACAAGGAATTTAATCACCTTTTGGCTACATTGAAGGGTTCTTCAAGAGGAGAGGACTTCTCTCATAAAAGTAAATATATATAGTTAGATTAGGATGATTACACATGTTTTCCTTTGTCCAATAAAAGAAACTTGCAAATAGTTGCAACCACAATGATGGAGTCAAACTTTTTTTCCTTGCATTTGTTGATGTTGACTCAACCCTTAAAATTCATAACCACTCACAAAGAGAGGATAGATTTTCTAGTTTCACAAATTAAATAGTTGCATCCAAACTAGACCTAAATTTTACCCATATGAAGTACTTCTCTAAGCCTTTGATGATCTTCTAATCTCTCATCTATCAAACAACATTACCCACAAAAATTAATGAAACCTTAGAATTAACCCAAATCCTTAAATCACCTTTGATGAAATCACTACATAAAATCTCCACAATAGCCTCAAGGACCTCATCCTCTTGAAAGAAGAAGATTTCCTCAAACAAGGCATTGCTATTTGACCATTGAAAGTCATTAATATCTTAGAAGCACCCATCTATAACCACAACTCCATGACACACCACAAGTACGATAGAGGAAGGAATTTGGAATGTGGATAAATGAGGTCTCCTTTAGGACATAGGTGTGAAAATTGATTAGAAACATTTGATAGTACTTCTCATAACAAATAGTGATTAAATCATCATCATCACTCCACTTGAATTAATTAACGTTTCTAATGAAATAATTTCACATTATATGTCATATATTTGACCAGTATGTGATGCTATCATCCACAATTAAGATCTCCTCCTGATCTATACCCCGCTTTGAAAAATAAAATTCCACCATATGTCCTTCTTGGTAAGAATGTTTGATATGATAGGACGGAATACTATCCAATATTTCGAAGGCCTCTTTTAGAATATTCAGTCTTCCAATTTGACAAGTGAGGATTTTAAATAAGTGAGGATTTCAAATAAGAAGATGATGATGAACAAGTTACCCTCAATAATAATAGTATCAAGTTTACATGTTTTGACCAGTTATAGACCAAGTATTAAAGCTTCAGCTCCGCCCTCATTATTAATTCTAGATTTCAAGATTTTTTGCAGCCAGTTTGAACAATCATTTGAGAAATTCCAACTGATACACTAGCACTAAACATACTCCAATTATTCTAAGATGCACCATCAAAATTCAATTTCCAAATAGAAAGAATCCACTTAATCCTCAAATAATATCTCTGAGCATAAATTTATTTTGAGTATCATCACCACGTATTTGTTTCAATTGAAAAGTATATTTTTTTTATCCTTCTCATTTGAGAAGCCAAATTTTGTATCACTATTCAAATTTAACTAGCGTATAGTTTTCAATTGAATAGTAGTTAAGAGACCTACTGCCCATAGATAACCAAAACTGTAAAAGCCCTGCCTCTCATAGATAACCAAAACATACTTTACATTTGAGAAGGAATAAAAATTCTCCAACTTCTCACTTAATTTTCCTTTCCTTTCCCTTTCGTCCTCTTTCTTTTTGGTTGTTGAAGTGAGTAATCAGCACATGCTCTTTTCCTTTGGAGAAGAGCAACCACTCTCTTTCTGGTTTTTATTTTAGAAAATAAAACAATTTAAAAATCTCCGGTTAAGAACAACCTGTTTTCCATTACATCCTTAACAACAACAAAAATTAGTAAATCTTTTGTAAAATTTGGTGCAGATTAGGTTTTTCTCGGCTCATTTTTAAAGAATCAAGGCAGTCAGTTCCTGCAATTACTGTGGCATGGAAATAGAGAAAGACAAGAGTGTTTCCTTTGTAAACATCTGCACTCTGTATGTCCAAACCATGTGATTCAATCACTTCATAAATCTTGCAGAGAGAGGATGGCTTTCTTGAGGCAGTTATTCTTATTATAACTGTTTCACTGCCATAAACTTCTATACCCACATGAGGTCTTATTGATTCCCTCTCAATGGCTGATGAATCATCATCTGTTAATGTCTCTTTTATGCTGCTACACTGTATGGCCAATAGCTGGGCTTTCTTCTTCTTCTGTGCTTGGACTTTGTTTTGGAGATTCTCAATATGTTTACTGGTTTCTTCTATAATACAATATCTGGGTGCCTGAAATTCCAAAAGCCCATACATTTAGCACAAGTCCAAAGAGAAATTGAAGCACAAACAATAGAAACAAATCTAAAATAAATTAATTTTATCCAATTTCTATAATCTATTAGTCAATCACTTATTTGCTTCTAATCATTTTGTTGCTTCTAAATTTCTATATTTTTTTAATCACTTAGTTGCTTCTAGATTTGTATATATTTTTTATCAAAGTTATATACTTCAGTAATCTATTATCAGAAGGACGCGGCTAAGAATATATTTTTTATCAAAGTTATATTCTTCATGATTTACATATTTTGTGGTCGAAAACCACAAAATTTTTGACAAAAATTTACTGTGTTTTCATGAATTTGACTTTTTTTTTTAATAATCTTTAGTGCATTCTGTCTGGTGCTTAGCCAGCGCTTTATCAGAATGTTAAAGAAGGTAATTACATAGACTAATTCCAATCATATCCAGAAACAATTATATGAATAACAAAAATATTTTTTTCCCACAGAGAAACTGCCATTAAAGTAATTACCTTGGAGCTTTTGGAATCAGGTAGAAGAGACTGCAAAGTAGAGAACAAATGTCTCATCTTTTTCTCCTTGTTTTTTCACACAAGACTATATTCTGATTTCTTTTTCTGCGTTGAATTTCCTCCTGTGAATGCTGAATGGGCTTCTCAGAATTTGCCTCCCTAAAAAGCTCATCCACACTGAGATCAGAGCTACGTTTGTGGGTATTAAACTCATTTGTCACTGTTTTGGACTGATCAAAAGGACGACTAGAAAAATATTGATAATATAACTCTACCGCCATTGTTGATCACTGAAGATATTTCTCAACTGGTGTGAAAGTTTATATTTATATACCCATTTGAGAATTATTTTTCTTTGACTGGTTAACTGAAGATTCATCGTCGAAACTTCCCTGGGCAGAAGCTTAATGCAAGGTTCCTTTTACTCCTTTTGAAAGCAGGAGTTTCAGGGAACAAATTAGTCAATGGTTAAGAAGATTTGGGCGAGTTAATATGTGCATTAAACAAAACCGAATTTGCAGGTGTATGGTACTTTGGAATTAGAAATGGGCAGCATATGTTTCACGCAATTGACGTGCACGTCTCTACTTACTATATTAACGTTAGTGGATGTCTTATGGAATGAGAACTTTGCAAAAGTCTATTTGTACACGTACGATCTTGTAGTCGACGGAAGCTTTCATCCGAGCGATGATGTGTGAAACAACGATTGATGGTAACACGCCCTATTTCTTCAGAACGTGTAGATTATAAGAGGAGTTTAGCATAAAAAACATCTCCTTCTTTGACTCCTCATAAAAGCCTCTGAAATAATGGGATATGTGTTTGTGGATGGAAGGGGTTATCTAGCTAAGGGCTCGTTTGGCGTCTGGAATTAACTTTGAATAGGCAGCCAATAATGCATGAATTAAATAATTCTTTGTTTGGTGCATTTTTTGAATTCTAGAATTAAAAAACTAATCCCCATTTTGGGGCTATGCTTGCATTAGTTAATTCCAAAAAAAAGCTGGAATTCATTTCTTATTCGAGAATAAGAAATTTATGGATTCAAAATTTATTTTTTTTATTAATTTTTTTTTTTTTGAAATCTTTTTTTAATC
Organism: Thuja plicata; assembly: GCA_018584345.1. Taxonomy (NCBI): domain Eukaryota; kingdom Viridiplantae; phylum Streptophyta; class Pinopsida; order Cupressales; family Cupressaceae; genus Thuja; species Thuja plicata. Next base: position 894,120 of record MU224434.1, on the reverse strand, counting down.
TTTTTTTTTTTAATGTGGGTATGT
>MU224434.1:879283-893998 GCA_018584345.1 Thuja plicata | reverse complement strand
GTGTATATACACACATGTGTGTGTATATACACACATGTGTGTATATGTGTATACATGTGTATATATACACATGTGTGTATATACACACATGTATATATATGTGTGTATATACACATGTGTATATACATGTGTGTGTATATACATGTGTGTGTATATACACACGTGTTTATACACGTGTGTGTGTATATACACATGTATATGTGTGTGTATGTGTATGTGTATATATGTACACAAGTTAAAAATACATATTCAAATTAATTAAAAAAATAAAAAAATAATCCTTATTCCAATTTTACAATATGGGATCCAAACAGAGAATAGCTTATTCCAGCTTTCATTTTTAGAATTAATTAATTCGAGAATAGGCCCTTATTCTAGAATAGGCCTATTCTGGATAAGTTAATGCCATGCACCAAACGGGCCCAATAGAATTGTGTTGAAATAATGATTACATACTGATGCACGTTTAACCGGCTGCCACTGGAGGGCAATGTGAGGGGGTTCAGTGTCACGCATTGATAAGGGGAAGGTAATTAAGTATTTTAGATTTTTTATACATACACGTATAATTGTCACTTGTGCGTACCCATTTTTAATTTACATGGTTTATTTGAAGAGGGTGGTGTCTGACGATGTCGTGAGACCAGTTTGCCACGATAGAGTCACATGCATCTCAATTCGATAGCCCCACGGTACGTATATTTCTAAATTTTTTGTTTGTATTTTACTATCAAGTATATATAATATGATCAAGTCATGATTGTATCAATTATCTGTTTGACCTTTTTAGGTCACCCCTAGTTTGAGGGAGGTACAACGCCAAAGGGTTTGTATCATTGATGACCCAACCGACATTGCCTGAAGAAAGTTCAACAATGCAGATAAGTTTTAATGTTAATTTAATTATTTTGTAAACATATATTTGATACCAAGGATTTAACATTAAATAGTATAACTCATAGACCAATTTCATTTTCGCAAACATATATAGATTGGAGTCGACATTGGTGGCATTGTCCCTTCACTACCAAGGACATATGTTAGCACTCCTGACCGCACGAGGAGACGAAGAGGCGAGGTACATTAGAGTTCAATTTTAAAATTTGTTTATTTATTATTGTTGACTATGACTTTGAATTTTTATTTTTGATTTGTAGAAACCATATAAATTAGGCAATCTAACTTGGGGTTTCACTTTTGTGTTTTAATGCAGGATCCATCAGAGCCAAAGAGTACCTCGAAGAGGTTCCATTTCGAATGATCCACTAGTAGAATAAGATGTCCTAGAAACATTTGTAGTTGTTTCTTATTTTGAGATGTCATATGGCACATTTTGAGATGACATATGCCACATTGTATCTAGATATGTTGATTTCGTAAAGATTTTGAGATGGCATGTGCCACATTTTGTACAAAACAATTTCATATATACATATCTACATGTTCATTTCTGGTTATTTTATCTTTGTCATGTGTTCTATGTATGTATCATTTCCATATTATATCTTTGTCATGTGTTGTATGTATGTATTATTTACATCTTATGTCTTTGTCATGCATTGTATTTATGTATGTATGTTCATTTTCATATTATATCTTTTCCATGCTTTGAATATATGTATTATTTCCATACTACATCTTTTTCATGCATTGTATGTATCTTCATTTCCATATTATATCTTTGTCATGTGTTGTTAGGAACCCCCAGATGCACCATAGGCTCCAATTGCATAAAATGAATGAAAAGACCTACCCACTACCTCTAGCACCTTGAATCAACTTCCAACATCATTCCACACTTTCTTGGACTGGTCGCAATCCCCTATAATGGATCTGGCACCCCAATCTGCTCTTAAGCCCAAACTTCCCAAAATACTCCAAAATGTAATGGTAGATTCAAATACCCTTTTTGACCCCCCTTAACATATATTAAACACAGGTATGGTTGTTTTGGATAATCAACTGCAAATAATATTGCTCCAACCTTCCTTCCTAGGCCTAATTGACCCACTTTACAAAACAACTATATAAAGAACTTACTCCCAGACTCTGTGTTGTTAAAAAATCATTATATATGTCTCAAATGTAAGGATTATGTACTTTGTTTGGTCAACTACCCTATACAAACACCCAAACTACAAGACCATCACCAATTCAAGCCTACAACTAGGGCTTTCTGAAATCCAAGCCAAAACTCCCTTCTAGACCCAACTCTTGGATCCTACACCATATACTTGACATGTAAAAACAACTTTGAACATAAAAAATACCCTTATGAAGCCCAATCCTTGGCTACTATAGTCATGGCTTAATTTCTATGCACCCACAAACCTGCAACTTCATCTCAGTTGGTGATCACCCTACAAATTCCAATTGCTCCTACATATTTAATGTTAATAACATATTATACAACCCCTGGATCCATGCCCATGCCACAGAGACCGTATAAAGTGGATGGATCCCTTATTGCATTCCTCCAATCAAAAGGAAAGACAATGTTGTCACAAGACAGTCACCCCAATTGGATCTAAAAATATTAAGAAATGAACAAGAAAATATTATAAATGCCATGAGATGGTCAAATCCAAGAGGACCGGAAGGTTGGGGGAGAGTTCATGATGTTAAACCTCATACACCTCTGATTGTCACGAGGTTATTGTAATAAGGTGACAGTCATAGAAGTTTAGAGATCTTGTTTTGCCTCTCCTGATTTGTTCCTATGATGAATGGATGGATGGATCAGTTGGATCATATGAGTTGATTGGTGTTCCAGATTGGTCTACATCAACAGCCGCAAATGGGCTCACTACTACATTTGGGGCCAAATTTCGACGACAACTTTTTGACGGATGAATCGTTTTTTGTGAATTTAGGTTTTTTTTTTTTTTGTAATAGTCCCCGATGGTGTCGGAATTCTGATGGGTTTTAAATAGACCATCGGAATTCCAATAGTTACGGGCTATACATGAACAAAAAAAAGTGAAACCAAATCATTTTGCGGAATATTGAAGATGGTACTGCCACGCGAGAGAGAAGGAGATCGAGTTGGGTAAAAAATAAGTATGAGCTGCTTGTGCTTATATCTGACAACTAGATCAATGTTTTTTTCATTGACAAATAAATATGGAGACAATAAATTGCTTTTAAGTTTTTCCTTTTCTATGATTTCGCTATATTCGTGGCCATTGTAAGCTGAAAATTTTGTATCGCTATTCAAATTTAACTAGCGTATACTTTTCAATTGAATAGTAGTTAAGAGCCCTGCTGCCCATAGATAACTTAAACTGTAAAAAGCCCTGCCTCTCATAGATAACCAAAACATACTTTACACTCGAGAAGGAATAAAAATTCTCCAACCTCTCACTTAATTTTCCTTTCCTTTCCCTTTTGTTCTTTTTCTTTTTGGTTGTTGAAGTGAGTAATCAGCACATGCTGACCAACGCCTGCTCTACCTCCTTTGGAGAAGAGTTACCACTCTCTTTCTGGATTTTATTTTAGAAAATAAAAAAATTGTAAAATCTCCGGTTAAGAACAACCTGTTTTCCATTACATCCTTAACAACAAAAAAATTAGTAAATCTTTTGTAAAATTTGGTGCAGATTAGGTTTGTCTTGGCTCATTTTTAATGAGTTAAGGCAGTCAGTTCCTGCAATTACTGCGGCATGCAAATAGAGAAAGACAAGAGAGTTTCCTTTGTAAACATCTGCACTCTGTATGTCCAAACCATCTGATTCAATCACTTCATAAATCTTGCAGAGAGAGGATGGCATTCTTGAGGCAGTTATTCTTATTATAACTGTTTCGGTGCCATAAACTTCTATGCCCACATGAGGTCTTACTGATTCCCTCTCAATGGCTGATGAATCATGATCTGTTAATGTCTCTTTTATGCTGCTACAGTGTGTGGCCAATAATTGGGCTTTCTTCTTCTTCAGTGCTTGGACTTTGTTTTGGAGATTCTCAATATGTTTACTGCTTTCTTCTATAATACAATATCTGGGTGCCTGAAATTCCAAAAGCCCATACATTTAGCACAAGTCCAAAGAGAAATTGAAGCACAAACAATAGAAACAAATCTAAAATAAATTAATTTGATCAAATTTCTATAATATATTAGTCAATCACTTATTTGCTTCATATAGTTGCTTCTAAATTTGTATATTTTTTTAATCACTTAGTTGCTTCTAGATTTGTATATTTTTTCATTAAAGTTGCATACTTTATGATCTATTATCAGAAGGACGCGGCTAGGAATGCACCATTGTTCAAATTTGAAAAATCCGAAAATATCAGGGATTTTTGCGAAATTTTCAGCATCTATTCTTCAAGATTTACATATTTTGTGGTTGAAAACCAAAAAAAATTTGACAAAAACTTACTGTGCTTTCACGAATTTAATTTTTTTTTTTAATCTTTGGTGCATTCTGTCTGAAACTTAGACAACGCCTTATCAGAATGTTAAAGAGGGAAATTACATAGACTAATTCCAATCAAATCCAGAAACAATTATATGATTAACAAAAATATTTTTTTTCCCACAGAGAAACTGCCATTAAAGTAATTACCTTGGGGCTTTTGGAATCAGGTAGAAGAGACTGCAAAGTAGAGAACAAATGTCTCATCTTTTTCCTCCTTGTTTTTTCACACAAGACTATATTCTGATTTCTTTTTCTGCGTTGAATTTCCTCCTGTGAATGCTGCATGGGCTTCTCAGAATTTGCCTCCCTAAAAAGCTCATCCACACTGAGATCAGAGCTACGCTTGTGGGTATTAAACTCATTTGTCACTGTTTCTGACTGATCACAAGGACGACTAGAAAAATATTGAGAATATAACTCTACCGCCATTGTTGATCAGTGAAGATATTTCTCAACTGGTGTGAAAGTTTATATTTATATACCCATTTGAGAATTCTTTTTCTTTGACTGGTTAACTGAAGATTCATCGTCGAAACTTCCCTGGGCAGAAGCTTCATGCAAGGTTCCTTTTACTCCTTTTGAAAGCAGGAGTTTCAAGGAACAAATTGGTCAATGGTTAAGAAGATTTGGGCGAGGTAATCTGTGTCCATAAATCTCTCTATTTATAAAAGTTTAAGATTCATATGATTACTTTCTCTTTTCTTTTAATGTATATGCATGCCAAAGACACGCTTATTAAAGAATACCGAATTTGCAGGTGTATGGTACTTTGGAATTAGAAATGGGCAGCATATGTTTCACGCGATTGAGGCGCACGTGTCTACCTACTCTATTAACGTTAGTAGATGTCTTATGGAATGAGAACTGTGCAAAAGTCTATTTGTACACGTATGATCTTGTAGTCGACGGAAGCTCTCGTCCAAGCGATGATGTGTGAAACAGCGATTGATGGTAACACGTACTATTTCTTCACAACGTGTGGATTATATAAGAGGAGTTTATATAAAAATAAATAAATAAATCTCCTTCCTCGATTCCTCCTAAAAGTGTCTGAGATAATGGGATATGTGTGTATGTGCATGGAAGGAGTTATCTAGCCAATTCTAGCCTCTGAGATAATGGGATATGTGTGTTTGTGTATGGAAGGAGTTATCTAGTCAATTCTAGTATCTGAGATAATGGGCTATGTGTGTTTGTGCATGAAAGGGGTTATCTAGCTAATAGAATTGTATATAAGGGTCCGTTTGGGTACTGGAATACCATATCATGGATATGGTCAATTCAGGAAGATGCTGCATATTCAGGAAGATGCTTATCCTCAAAATAAAATCTGGAATATGGTCTGACCCGTTTGGTTCCCCTGGAAGATGAATGAGAAGATGCATAAGGAATTTTAATTCTTTATTTTTTAATTTCTTTGAATATGGTGTGTACATATGTGTGTATATATACACATGCACATGTGTATATATACATACATACATGTGCATGTATATATATATGTGTGTGTGTGTGTGTACATGTGTATATGTGTATATACACACATGTATACACATACACACACACACACACACATGTATACACATATACACACATACACACATGTGTGTGTATACACACACATACACACATATACACACATTTGTCTACATATACACACATACACGTGTTTTTATACACACATACATGTGTGTGTATATACACATACAAGTGTATATCAATGTATACACATATACACACATGTGTATATATATACACACATACACACATGTGTGTATACACATATACACACATTTATGTATATACATACATATACACACATGTGTATATATACACAGATACATGTGTGTATATATACACACATATACACATCATACATTACATGTGTGTATATATACACACATATACACATCATACATATACACATACAAGTGTGTATCATGTATACACATATACACACATGTGTATATATATACACACATACACACATATACACACACACATGTGTATATACACACACGTGTATATACACACATGCATATATACACATATGTGTATATACACACATGTATATATATACGTCCTTATAGCAATATAATATACATCTTTATAGTCACGGATCCCACGAAATATTAAATTTGCTTTTGTAAAAATTGGGATTGGAATTCGAAATTCCAATTCCACCTATTTAGGTGGAAGATGATATTCCCATTTTGGGGGCAAAATGAGAATTTCGGAATTCCAATTCCATTTTTTTTCAAGGACACAAACATGGAATTTGGCATTATCTAGAATTAGATAATGCCAGTTCCGGTCCAATTCCTGCGACCAAACGGGCCCTAAGATAATGAGATATGTGTGTTTGTGCATGGAAGGGGTTATCTAGCGAATATAATTGTATATAAAATAATGAGATATGTGTGTTTGTGCATGGAAGTGGTTATCTGCTAATAGAATTGTGTATGAAATAATGGGATATGTGTGTTTGTGCATGGAAGCAGTTATCTAGCTAATAGAATGCACCTTAAAAAGTTATTTACATGAGGTTATTCTATGACTGAATAGCTGCTTCCCAATTACATTAAATGTTGAGCTTAGCTATTGATATTTAACCAGGGAAGGGAAGGGAAGGGGACTCAAAAGTGAGTAACCTAATTTTGTGTTTATCAAAATCTTACATGGAAATTTCAAATCACTCTCAGTAGCTTACTTGGCAAGCCCCCTCTTTATAAGTAAGGTTTCAAGACCACATCATTATATATGATGCCACACCAACATGCTTTATGTCAAGGTGCCCAAAAAGGCCCAAGAAAAAGTGAGAGTAAAACATGTGCACCAAGTTATGCTTTATTAGTGCATTGACGTGACATCACATGATTTGTTATTTTTTAGATCTAAGAAATACTTTCATTTAGTTGCGTGTATTCATCATCAACACTAACAACTTTAAAGGCACAACGATTGGTGCAATATTGTAAAAATATTAATTAGATCAACAAGTACTATAAAAAAGTGCTTAACTACTCGATCCTCTCCCTTAGATTTAAAAAATATTTACGTATTCATATTTATTTTAATTTAAGAATTTAAAGAATAAGATTACAACATTTTTTCAGTTTAGCTCTTATAAGTAGAGTGAATTGGTCTATTGACAACACGAAAGAAACTAGTTTGTCAATGTCATTTAGAACTCAAACTCAGACTAATCATTAACAAGTCTTTGATGTGTTGGCGAGGTTAAATGGTTAAGAACGAGTCTACCAAAGTCTAAGTCTTGCTAAGTGCAAGGCCCTGGCATTATAAGGGATGAGACCTAGATTGTGCTTTGAATGATTTCGGTAGAATAGATACCATTCAGTCCTTGCCTCTCAGCCAAAGAGGTATCAACCTATCTAGGTTGATATAAAAACCTTCCTTTAGAAAAAAGAAAAAAAGAAGCTTGAACTAGTCATCTTTCTAGAGGTTTAAATCTTCTGGATGACATGATCAAAATAATAAACAATGATTCTCATCAATTAACTTACTTTTGATTGAAAAATAGAAAATTTTCTTTTGTAATTATATTTTTAAATATCTGATCAATAAATTAACGAAATGTTTATTTTGCAACAATTTATATAGTTCAATAAGTCAGATTTTTAAGTCAATGACATAACATCTCAATGAAAATTGCCATGCTATTGATATAATGATTTGACTGATTGAAGATTAATATGCTTCTTTGACCAACCTCCCTCTTTCTCTTTTAAAGTTAAAAAATTTATATTTTTTGCACTTTCCTTTTATAAATAAAAAATTATACATTTAAAAAAATCTCCATCATCCTCCTTTTTTATTACAAACACATGTGATTTATAAGATCTTTCATCATGACATGATCAAAATAATAAACAATTGTGCTCATCGATTAACTTACTTATGATTGAAGAATAGAGAATTTTCTTTTGCAATTATATTTTTAAATATATAATCTATAAACTAATGGAATATTTATTTTGTGACAATATATATAGTTCAATATGTCAGATTTATAAGTCAATGACATAACGTCTCAATGGAAGTTGCAGACTAGTTAAAGATTAATATGCTTGTTTGACCAACCTCCCTCTTTCTCTTTTAGAATAAAAAATATTACATTTTTTGTTATTTCCTTTTATAAATAAAAAATTGTACATTGTAAAAAATCTCCATCCTTCTTTGTGATTACAAACATGTTCAACCTAAAATATCTTCATAGTTAAAATTAAATACATTGAACATTCTTTAACTTCTAATCAAAATGAATTAATAATGTACTTTTTCCTTTATAAATATATGATATTTTTGTCTCTCTTTCTTACATCAACTTCTAGTCAAAGTTAATCAATAATGTCTTTTATCTCTTGAGTAAACTATATATATATATATATATATATATATATATATATATATATATATATATATATAAAAATAAAAANATATATATATATATATATATATATATATATATATATATATATATATATATATAAAAGTAAAAAGTTGGGTAGAAAAATATAAGGGTAAGATTTTTTAATAGATATTAAATATATTTGACTTATTAATATATATTTATTTTTAAATGAGTACATGTTTAAAAGTAACAAGGGGTTAATTGAGGAGAAAAAGTAAGAAGGGGTTAAATCTTGTAGATGATATGATCAAAATAATAACCAATCATTCTCATCAATTAACTTGTTTTTGATTGAAAAACAGAAAATTTTCTTTTGTAATTATATTTTTAAATAGCTAATATATAAAGTAATAGAATGTTTATTTTGTGAACTATATATAGTTTAATAAGTCATATTTTTAAGTCAATGACATAATGTCTCAATGGAAATTGCCATGTTATGGACATAATGATTTGAGTGGTTGAAGATTAATATGCTTGTTTGACCAACCTCCCTCTATCTCTTTTAAAGTTAAAATTTTTACATTTTTTGCACTTTCCTTTTATAAATAAAAAATTGTACATCTTTAAAAATCTCCTTCATCCTTTTTTTTGATTACAAACATGTGATTTATAGGAGCTTCAGCCATGACATGATCAAAATAATAAACAATCATGCTCATCGATTAACTTACTTTTAAATTGAAAAACATATTTTTTTTTTTTTACAATTATATTTTTAAATATATAATCTATGAATTAAAGGAAGGTCTATTTTGTGACAATGTATATAGTTCAATATGTCATATTTATAAGTCAATGACATAATGGCTCAATGAAAGTTGCCTTCCTATTGACATAATGATTTGATTGGTTAAATATTAATATGCTTTTTTGACCAACCTCCCTCTTTCTCTTTTAAAATATTTTTTTAAACATTTTTTGTTGTTTCCTTTTATAAATAAAAAAAATCACATCTAAAAAAATATCCATCATCCTCCTTTATGTTGACCCAAATATCTTTATAGTTTAAATTAAATATATTAAACATTCAAAACATAAATGGAAAAAGTAAAATTAAAAAACTAATAAAAAGTTATAAATAATGTATTTTGACTTCAATAATGTCTTTTATCTCTTCAGTAAAGTGTTTAAACTTTTCTTATTGAAAAAAATGCATATTTTATAGTTATTCATTAGAATAAATTTTTATTTTAATTTTAATTTTTTATTTTGTTATTGTCACATTTGTGTAAAAGTAAAAAGTTGGGTAGAAAAATATAAGGATAAGATTTTTTTAATAGATATTAAATATATTTGACTTAAAGTTAATAAATATTTGTTTTTAAATAATTATATGTTTAAAAGTAAGAAGGGGTTAATTGAGGAGAAAAAATATGAATAAAATATAAATTGAAAATTTGATTTGAATAAAATAGATATTTATTTAAGTTTATAGATTTATGTCTAAGATGTCTTTTTAAGAGCAAATATTTATTTCTTTTGTAAAAGTCACAAGTATAGCCATTTTACTTTGATAGCCATAATGATATGAGTAAATTATATTAATGGTATTAGCTATAATGATAAAATATTTAAGGCGAATCTCTTATCAACTCCTATTTTAAAAGCCTCCATCTTACCGTCAAAGAGGTCACCCCCTCTTTTTGGAACACTGCCCTGGAGAGAATTCAAAAGAAATTAGCTAGTTGGAATGACAAGCTCCTAAGTAGTGCGGGTAAACTCCAATTTATTTCTTCCTCCTTCCAGAGAATCTCAATCTACTTTCTATCCCTCTTCAAAATTTCAAGTACTATGGCTAAGAAGCTTGAAAGAATCAAAATGAATTTCTCCTAGACCAGTGTTCAAGATAAAAGGAGACCGTCTCTTGTCAACTGGGACATATTTTGTAGACCCAAAAATCAGGGAGGACTTGGGATTAGGAAATTATCCAATTTGAATAAATATTTAAATGCTAAAATTGGCTAGAATATGGCTATTGGTAGAGTTGATTGGCGTAGGATTACGAAGGCCAAGTGCCTTAACTAGGGTATCTTTTACAGAGCCATTGACTCAAATGGATTTCTACTAGGGTAAAAATTATGGAACAACATTTTAAAATGTAGAACCTTCATCAGGGAAGGTAAAAAATGGAAAATTGGCAATGGGAGGTTAACTAGATTCTTGGAAGACTGATGGAATAGGGACAAACCTCTTGTTGATAGTCAGTAAAAATTTCTTATGGAGGGCAAAGACCTCCTTTGGGATTTATATTGCTGATAATTTTATTCCTAGAGGGAAATGGAAAACCCTAGCACAAAGTTTTATTGATAGACCTAATCTTCTCCCTAAAGTTGTGGAACTTTAGTTCTTGATGAGTGTAGTAAGAATCCCTCTCTTCCCTAAAGAAGATAATTTTGTATGGATAAAGAATCAAATAGGGGATTTTTCAGTAAAGTATGCTTATAATGTGCTCATGAAGTACAAGAGAGACCCTAATTGTTAGAGGAAGGTTTGGAATTCACATCTTATACCAAAGGTCAATTTCTTTTGGTGGGCCTCTCTGCATGGAAATTCTTTAACCTAGGATAATCTCTGCTAAAAGAGGCTTCCAAATCCCTAATAGATGTATCTTTTATAAGTTGGAGGAGGAAACGATTCAACATCTTTTTATCTATTATAAATTTTCCTGGCAAGTCTGGTAGAGTTTTCTCCAGAAGTTTAGCCTCCAATGGGTGTTCAACATGAATATTTAATAATTTATATTCAACTGGATGTGCCTATCAAAACACCCTCTCATTAGGCATATTTGGAATAAAATACCCCCCATGTCTGCTGGTGTATCTGGAAAGAGAGGAACAACATGATTTTCAAGAATACTGAGAGCATTATTGATAGTGTTCTTTTGGTTGTAAACAAACTCTTGTTGAAAAACATTGCTGTAAGCAATTGGAAAACTCCTAGTAGCCCCCTAAATGGTTGGGATTGTATTATTACTAGAAATTTGAAACTCCTAGAGCCTTTATATAAGTTTGATAATACTAAGAAACTTTCAAAAAATAATACTAAGTGGAAACATCCTCGTCTACCTTAGTACAAACTAAATTTTGATGGTGCTGCCAGACTAGGTAAAGTGGGCAGAGGAAGTATGATCATAGATTACAAAGTTGATTTAATTGCTATCTATGCTGGAAACTTAAAGGATTATACTAGTAATCAGGTAGAGGGAATGACCCTACTATGGGGTCTTAAATTAGCTTTGCCAATTGGTATTAAAGCTATAAAAATTGAAGGCGACTCTAGGATGATAATTGAGGCTACCAATGGTGCAATGACATTTGGTTGGATAGTGGAGGGAATACTTGAGGATGTTATAACTCTATTGATTGGATTTGAAGAGTTTGTTTTTCAACACATATTTAGAGAAGGTAATGCCATTATTGACTCTATGGCTAGCATGGGGTTGCATTTGGATGGATTATGATGCTGGAGGGAGGAACATATTTTTCCTTCTAGCATGAAGTCCCTTCTAAGGAAAGAAAACCCCTTCAAATTTTTATGGAATTAAATAAACTATTCTTGTGTGCCCTTTTGTGGAGTATATGGGCCTTACTCTGGAAAATTGGCAGGGATATAAATTTGAAAAGCTATCCATTTTCTTTTCAGGATTTGAATTACATGAGGGGGATTGAAATAGTGTAAAACATTTCCTACATGTTACCTTGTTCTCTTATGATGGTTTGACGTGGATGACTATCAATTTTATTAATTTAAGTGACCCCTTCTTTTGAGAACATGACATTAATGTCAATATTGGTTTGACAGATTTTGTTAGATCACCTAATTTGTCAAAACTTTATTTTTCCTTTATTCCCTTAATGATGACACACCGTTTGCACGAGGGAGTTACAATATGGGAGTTGGATGTAGAAGGTGGCACAAATTTTTATGAAATAATTAATTACCTTCATCCATTTTGGGTTCAAGTGCATTTTTCCTTTGCTAGTTGCAATTTTGGGTTTTCACATTTCAGTATCACTTTTTCTCTGGTTTGTGATGCCATGGGTGGGGATAGAGTGCATGTTGAAAGAGATAAGCATGAATATTTCAAGAAAAATGCCATGATATGGAACATTTGTTTAAGGAAGGGGGAGTTGTATAGTTTATAGAATATATGTCAAGATATGATGAAAGCCTCTCTCTATAATTGGTTACTTCATGGGTGGAGAGGAGAGTGTCGATGGGAAACATTTCTTTTGAGTTGAATGAGGAGATAATTTCTAAAGCTATTGGTCTCTCGACAACATGGAGAAAATGGAAAAAAAACTAGTAAGGTTTTGGATGTTGCAAGTCTCAACCAGTTCTTTCATGACGGTGAATACACTACCAAGTTGCATGGTGGCCACGATTGGGAGCAATTTCCTAAGCCATAGGACCAGGTGTGTATGATGGTAATGAAATATTTTACTCTCAAGGGGATATTTGGGGTTTATTACTATTATCACATGACTTTCATGAATCACTTTAGAAATCATAATACTATTTTATTCATTCTCTTTCTTCTCCGACATTCTGTGGAGAATTCTATCAAGGAATCCAAGGAGACCAAAAATTAGGGTAAGAAGTTGAGTATACTTCACCAAGGCCTCATATTCATGCTCTATCACTTCCACCTTTCTCTCTGTCCCTCAAGTGCCATCATAGTCTAGGAAGCCCTGCTTCCTCAACCACTCAGTCAGCTAGTATTATGGACTCTCTTGACCGTAGAATGAAAAATGCATTACAGATCCTTCCCTTAAAACCCTAGAGGATCCTCTGGACACCCCTCCTAACATTGTGTTTGTGGAGAATCCGAAGGAAAAGAAAATAAATGACCCCCCTCAAGATGAATGCCAAGGCCTAAAAAATCTAAATTCAATATTCAAGATATTTATTTTGATATTGAATCAACTGAAGAAACCAAGTGATGTAGAGTGGACAATCAAAAGCCCTAAAAGGACTAGGTATCCTCCAAATCTTCAACACCAAGAGGTAAAGTGCCTCTACACTTATCACAAGTGAAGAAATGAATTGTTTCTAGGTTATCACAACCTATTCCCAATAGGGAAACCTAATCACTAGGTTCAACCAAGTCTCCGACACCAACTCCCAATGGTTGGCTTATTAGGAACTTACACCAATTTGACAACAACTCCCCATAAAATGAATCCAAGGACCAGGGGTGACCTATGCTCAAGGATTTGGTGTATTTAGGTCCCTAAGACAAGAATCCAATGATCCTACTCACCATGTACACTAATTTGGTCGTGGTTGCTATGATAAGCCCCTTCTAGGCTTGTAGCCTTTTCAAATGGAAATTTGGGCTTAGTTTGAAAGTGTTCCACATAACTGATGCAGAGGCCCTAGGTGGACTTGCAAACAGTCATGTGATGAAGGTCAAGGCAGGAAGATCCCCAATGGAGATGTCCTATCCCCCAACCAATAATCACACAATGGAATATAAATAAAAACACAAAGATTTATATCCACACAATGCAAATACTCATAATAGAATCATTATATTTTCATCCAACATGCCCGACTGTAAGGCCTTCCGGGTTATGGCCAAATACAATGAAATTACAATAGAAAATCCATAAGATCTCACAAGATCCATATGAAACCCTAGCTAGCCTAGATCCACACACTAGTAGGAACACCCAAGGAAGATCTAAACTTGTGCTCGCAAGCCCACCAAGCAATCTCCTTGTTTCCCAAGCTGCAGCCACTAGCTCCTCTCAAAACTCGCTCCTCCACCTCTTTCTCTTCTCTAGGATCAATGAATAATCCTATCTAGTCTAGATCCAAACACTGGTAGGATCCCCCAAGGAAGATCTAAACTTGTGC
>MU224434.1:865161-877111 GCA_018584345.1 Thuja plicata | reverse complement strand
CCCCAAGCCGCAGCCACTAGCTCTTCTCAAAACTCACTCCTCTACCTCTTCCTCTTCTCCAGGATGAATGAATAATGACTAAAGACTTCCCCCACAACCCCTACTTATACCAATCTAAGCCATAGGTTGGCCTTGAACATAAATTAAATACAAACACATAAATTAAATCCCACAAGTCGGCCAACAACAATAATTAAATGCCCAAAATTGATGTCTTAGTAAAATCGCAATATCTCCTAGCTCCGGATGAATTAGGACTCGTGCTTCAAACCGTAGGTAGAAATCTAGGCCCTCTTCAATCCATGAAATTTTCATCATATAAATATTTGTGGAAAATTACTTATACGGCCTATAATAGGCACCAAATTCCTAAGTAAGGCCGAGCTCCTCCCAGTCCATGCCAAGCAACCAAGACCATGCCATGTTCCATTAAATACATCAAAACCAATTACCCAAGACCCAAGTAGGTCCACAAAACTCTACCAAATCCCTCACACATGAAAATAATTCCACACAACTCCATCAAATCTCCCAAACATGCAGGATAGCCAACTACCCTGGGATGCTCCTGCATCATCATGTCATGAGGGACTTCACAAGAGTTCCTACAACCCCAACCAAGCATCTTCGTGAGGATCATTCTCCTTGATCCAAGGCACACTATCTCTCTCAAAGTGCACACCAAATCCTTATGCCACCATAGGCTCTACATCATTGTAATCATTCCAATTTCCCTCCATCCATTCAATAGTTTCCTCTTATCCCCACACAATACCTAATCCCTTCACAAAACTTCCCCAACACATATATGAAGGAAATTCATTACAAATTGCCCTATCACTGTCCCTTACATAGACCTGAATACAGTCATTAATAAATTTTTACCCCAATGAAATTTCATCGATCACTCCAGTCAGATGTGGCAAAACTTGGCCCTCTCCAACCTATTTCAAATTTGGCCTGATCCAACGGTTCATTAGGGAGATATGTCCCCCGCATTGAGACTATTATTTTCAATGACAGTCATTCCTCCATTTCCCCATAACTAGGAGTTATTTGTACTTAAACTTCACAAAAATAATCTATCAAAGAATGAAATGAATAAAAAACTAAACCAACCTAAATCTAAGACATTTTTACTCAAGATTTCATCCAAATGAGAAGCATTTTCAATACAAAAAATAGACTGTGCCCTTACGGTAGCAAGCTATGAGTTTGCAGAGAATTTAATTTGGTATTGAATGAAACTTTGTTACATTGCATCATTTCAACCACAAACACCCTACAAACTCCCTACCATTCCTCTCCTCCTAAAACTCACGCTCACCAATGCTAATAATACATTTCAAACCGGTTGCAACTTCCTCAAACGGGTTAAGTCAGTTATGACTGTTTACATTTAGTTGAATGTTTTATATTTGTTGTGTAGTTGACAACATGGTTGTGAACTTTGACAGCCTTACATCATTATGCATTTTATTAATCTTCATAAGGATTTTAAATAATTTATCCCAACTTTAAATCCTCAAACCACTCTTAAACCCCATAAACCCTCTATGAGCCTTCTAGGCTTCAATTTGCCAAATTTTGGCAATTTACATTTTTAGGCACTTCAAGTGCATTTGACACCATATAATGGCTCTATTGGCCATATTACAATCAATTGGACCTTTTAAGGTCTTTAAATAACTCATCTATCTTAGAATCCTAAAGTGACAACTAGGTACACTCTAACTCCCAAAATGCCATTAAGGCTTACATCATTGATCCTTTTACAAAGTGATTAATCAAAACATTTAAAACATAAACAAAACATTATTAAGTGACCATTGTGGACTTATTACAATCAAATGAACCTTCAAGGTCATGTTCATTCTTTTCTCCCCCTAGGATCTATTCAGTGACCCTAGTTCCTCTAGGCCTTTTGTCCTTGGCCTTGGTGCTCCTGGACCATACTCCACAGCTTTGAAATATTTTTAAGTCCTCTTGGAAACCTGCAAGTACACAAATGTTAGTAAAAAATTTAAGTTCTTCATCTTCACCTTTGGCAAATATAGATC
Organism: Thuja plicata; assembly: GCA_018584345.1. Classification (NCBI taxonomy): domain Eukaryota; kingdom Viridiplantae; phylum Streptophyta; class Pinopsida; order Cupressales; family Cupressaceae; genus Thuja; species Thuja plicata. The sequence goes on along the minus strand of MU224434.1, from coordinate 875,051 downwards.
CTCATGGACCCATGCAACCCTATGCAACTTCATCTTACATCTAGGCATGCCTCCTCTCCTCACCAATGTGATCATGCCTTGTCCATGCTACATCCTCTCAGTCACCAAGATGCCCAACTGTACCTCTGATTCATCTTATCTTATATCCATGCTAGGAGAAAAAATATTCATGTTTTGAGCCTCCACATGGCACATCTCTGCAAATTTAGTGTCTTCATTGAAGGTTGCTCCCTCATGTGCCTCCAAACTACCTCCATAACTCTACCACTCTTCAACTATAGCAACAAACTCATTCCACAAATCAACCTCATCTTCAAGACCTTCCAGCCCTTCCTCTATGCTGTCTCCTCCAACATCAATCAAGACTTCTTCACAAGTATTTACACCTTCCATCATAGGTGCATCTCTGTCTTCAAGAGTACCCTTCCTAGTACCCTCTTCTTCCATCTTTCTCTTCATCCTTGTTCCTGCAACTAGTTTCTGAATAGGCCATTTCATCTTCCTCTTTACCCTCAAGTGCCAACTTGTAGCATCGTTAAGCATCTCCTCAAGTCTCTCCAACCTTGTGTCACCTTCTTCCAAGTCTTTCTCTAGAATCTTTATCTTTTCTTCCCACTCTTTTCTCTCTTCTTCCTGCTCTTCCAAAGATTTCCTCAAGCTTCTCAACTCTTCTTGCCTTATCCATTCTATATCTTTCTTCCTTGCTTCTTCTTCCTTCTTCTTTCTTTCTTTTTCTTCTCTCTCCTTATCACCATATAGGTACTCCTTCAATGCCTTAATAATTTCTCTTTCACTCCTTGTCAAAGCCATCTCTTCTTATCAATCTAGGATTTATTAGATATCCAAGCACCACTTTGGAACACTTTCAGAGGATAGTTCAACTCCAAGGGTTCAACAAAGGGCTTTCAATCCTCCAAATCCCAGACCTTTACAAGCTTTGATAACACTTGATGCAGAGGCCCTAGGTGGACTTGCAAACAGTCATGTCATGAGGGACTTCACAAGAGTTCCTACAACCCCAACCAAGCATCTTCATGAGGATCATTCTCCTTGATCCAAGGCACATTATCTCTCTCAGAGTGCACACCAACTCCTTATGCCACCATAGGCTCTACATCATTGTAATCATTCCAATTTCCCTCCATCCATTCAATAGTTTCCTCTTATCCCCACACAATACCTAATCCCTTCACAAAACTTCCCCAACACATTCATGAAGGAAATTCATTAAAAATTGCCATGTCACTATCCCTTACATAGACCCGAATACAATCATTAATAACTTTTTACCCCGATGAAATTTAAACAATTGCTCCAGTAAGATTTGGTGCAACTTGGGCCTCTCCAACATATTTAAAATTTGGCTCGATCCCACGGTTTATTAGGGAGATATGTCCCACGTATTGAGACTATTATTTTCAATGACAATCATTCCTCCATTTCCCCATAACCAGGAGTTCTTTGTACTTAAACTTCACAAAAATAATCTATCAAATAATGGAATGAATAAAAAACTAAACCAAAATAAATCTAAGACATTTCTACTCAAGATTTCATCCAAATGAGAAGCATTTTCAATACAAAAAGTAGACTGTGCCCTTACGGCAGCAAGCTATGAGTTTGCAGAGAATTTAATTTGGTATTGAATGAAACTTTGTTACATTGCATCATTTCGACCACAAACACCCTAAAAACTCCCTACCATTCCTCTCCTCCTAAAAATCATGCTCACCAATGCTAATAATACATTTCAAACTAGTTGCAACTTCCTCAAATCGGTTATAGTCAGTTATGACTATTTACATTTAGTTGAATGTTTTATATTTGTTGTGTATTTGACAACATGGTTGTGAACTTTGACAGCCTTACATCATTATGCATATTATTAATCTTCCAAAGGATTTGAAAGAATTTATCCCAACTTTAAATCCTCAAACCACTTTGAAACCCCATAAACCATCTATGAGCCTTCTAGGCTTCATTTTGCCAATTTTTGGCAATTTACATTTTTAGGCACTTCAAGTGCATTTGACACCATATAATGGCTCTATTGGCCATATTACAATCAATTGGACCTTTGAAGGTCTTTAAATAACTCATCTACCTTAGAATCTTGAAGTGACACCTAGGTACACTCTAACTCCCAAAATGCCATTAAGGCTTACATCATTGATCCTTTTACAAAGTGATCAATCAAACCATTTAAAACATAAACAAAACATTATTAAGTGACCATTGTGGACTTATTACAATCAAATGTCCCTTCAAGGTCATGTTCATTCTTTGCTCCCCCTAGGATCTATTCAGTGACCCTAGTTCCTCTAGGCCTTTTGTCCTTGGCCCTGGTGCTCCTGTACCAATAACCCCTGAACAAAAGTATAGATTAAAGTACCCGTTATGGCCAATTAGATTATACCAAAGCACCAATTCTTGGAAGTAAGAGGAAAATAGAAAGACACACTATTTTGCCTAAACAAATAAGGCTAATTAGGCCTCCAATTACACTATAGGTACCCATTTCATACAACAAGGGACCAATACAAAACTTGGATAATGTGAATTGACACACAAGGACCTCTCAAACTCAAATTTAGGTCTTGATGAATCTCCTATTGTGAGTTATGCGGACTGTACTCAATCGCTTGATTGGTGTACACGTAGACATGTACACCTAGGGCATCATGGCAAACCCATATCCCTGCATTTCATCAAACCCAACATGCATAATATTAAATAAAATTTTCAATAAATGATTTCAACCAAGGGTCATTTGTTTCCCATGGTGGAAACAAGAAATATATACAATTGTTGATGAAACCCTGATTTAGGGCCTACAAACCAGGCAACAGGAGTAAAAATACAATAAATTTAAAAGTATAGGAAATTAGGACATGAGACCAAATTAAAATGGAATATACATCATAGGGATACCTTAATCTATTAGAATCTCCTTCCCAACCTTCCGTACCTATCCGTACCAAGTGACTGTTTCTCAAATTTGCAGGAAAATGGTAATTTTTATTGATTTTGAATGCGAAGTTACAAAATTTATCCTACCACCCACCTATAAGGGATTTTTTAGGAATTCCCAATGGTTAAATCCAATTTTTAAACTAATTATCCATTTGGGAATGGTTTTTTAAAATATTTGACAAAAGTTGTCAAAGTTGCTTGACAACTTTTTAGCAATTTTGCAATATTTTGCAACTTTTCAATCTAAGTGACCAAACTTGGTCCAAACCTATTATTTATGATCCCAAATGGATATAAACATGATAAAACATGAAAATAGAGAAAATAACCTATTTTTAAGGTTTTGGGCATTATTTGACCAATAGTTGACCAATGGCTTATAAAATGTCAATCTTGGAACTAGGTCTTACAAAAGGTGTCCAATATGAAACCTTTGATTCTAAATTGACCTAAAGGCCACTAGGACCTTCAAGGAATCCATAAGTGCCAAAAAAAAACTTAGGTTAACTAGGGTGCTCCTGCACCATACTCCCCATGAGGTTTTGAACTCAAGTTCCCACTTGAGGTTAAGTGATCAAGAGTGATGCCATGCTGTTTGATTTGTTCCTCTGTCATCCAAGTATCATAAATGTGAGGGAGTCATTTCCATTTTAATAGATACTGAATATACTTTTTCTTCCTTGTTTTCTTCAGCACCTTGGACTCAATAACTATTTACAACTCCACTGGTTTGCTTTGTGGAAGATTTGTGACATAGTCTCCATCCTCCTCATTTTGTGGATCCTGCACATTGGTCATATCTGAAACACATTTATAAGGGGTGAGATCTAAAACATTAAATATAGGAGAGATTGATAATGTAGGAGGGAGAGATATTTCATAGGCATTTTCACCCATCTTGTTGAGAATGGTCCATGGCCCAAATTTCTTCATATGTAACTTTGAATATCTTCCCTTGGGTAGTCGCTCCTTTCTTAGGTAAGTCCACACTTTATCTCCAATTTGGAAGTGGAATTCTCTTCTTTTCTTATCTGCTTGTGCTTTGTATTTCATGGTGGATTGTTGCAATGTTTCTTTCACTTCTACCTGCACTTTAGTAATCAGTTTTGCCAATTCTTCACCTTGTGCACTAACTCTGAAATCAGAAGGTAATTCCACAAAATATAATGGACCTTTTGGGTGAAGTCCATAAATAGTTTGAAAAGGTGTTTTTCTAGTAGATCTGTTCATTGAATCATTGAATGCAAACTTTGCTTGAGGTAAGATCATGTCCCAACTTTGGGAATGCTATTTAGTTAGCCATCTTAGGAGGTTGCCAAGTGACCTATTAATCAATTCAGTTTTCCCATCAGTTTGTGGGTGATAGGTAGAGCTATAGGTCATATTTGTGCCAAGCTTTTTGAAAAGAGTCCTCCAAAAATGTCATTGAAATTTAACATCTCTGTCTGAAACTATTGTCTAAGGTAATCCATGAATTTTGACTACTTCTTTGAAGAAGAGATGTCCTATGTGAGATGCATCATTTGTGCTTTTATAGGGAACAAAGTGGACCATCTTGCTAAATCTATCCACTATGACAAACACACTGTCAAAACCCTGTTGTGTTCTAGGTAAACCCATCACAAAATCCATTGAAATTGATTCCCATGGCCTAGTGGGAACTGGTAGAGGCTGGTATAGTCCTTGGTTAGTAGATACACCTTTGGCTTGCTGAAAAATAGTACAAGTTTCTATGAATTTCTTAACTTCATTTCCCATTTTTGGTCAAAAGTAACTCCTTTTTATTAGGTCGGTTGTTTTATCTATTCCAAAATGACCTCCCAAGCCACTACAATGTTTTTATTTTATGATATTTGTTCTCATGGAACATCTAGGTATGCATAGTTGAGCCCCTTTTAACAAGAGTCCATTCTGAATTAGAAAATCAAAAAAATTAGTATGATATTTACCTATCATTTTGGTGCATACCTCAAAAATTTCTCCAAAATTTGGATCATCTGCATACAAATGTTTTAGTGAGTCAATCCCCACACTCTGAAGTTGTACTTCTTCAACCAAACCAACCCTTTTTCGTAGGGAATCATCCACTTTGTTTTCTACCCTCTTTTTGTGCTTAATGTTGAATGTATATGCCTACAATTGTTCCATCCATTTGATGTGTTTGAGTCCAAGTTTTTCTTGAGTATTTAAGAAACTCAATGCATGGTTGTCAGTATAAATAATAAACTCTTTTGGGAGTAAGTAATGCCTCCATTTTTTTAGTGCTTGTACCATTGCATAATTTTCTAAATCATATGTAGAGTACCTTTTCTTGGCATCATTTATCTTTTCAGAAAAGAATGCTACAACCTTACCTTCTTAGCTCAAGACTGCACCAATTTCCAAGTTACTTGCATCAGTTTCAACAGTAAATACCTTAGTGAAGTCAGGAAGCACTAGGATTCGATATTGGGACACTCTATTCTTTAGGTATTAGAATGCATCTGCAACCTCTTTAGTCCATTCAAATCTGATCTTTTTACCACCCTTGATAGTGTCCAACATGGGAGCACACACATGACTAAATTTCTTAATAAATTTCCTATAGAAAGTTGCAAGACCATGAAAAATTCTAACATCACCTTGGTTCTTTGGTGGAGGCTAGTTGACAATTGCTTCAAACTTTTCAGGGTCCATTTTTAGGGTGCCTTGTGAGATGACAAACCCTAGGAACACAAGTTCCTTCTTCATAAACATACACTTCTCCAAGTTAATCACTAACTTGTGCTGATGAAGTCTTCTCAAAATCTGTTCGACATGTCCTAGATGTTCTTCTTTGTTATGACTGTAAATCAGTATGCCACCAAGATAGATTACTACAAACCTTCCAATAAAATCAATGAAAATATCATTCATGAGCCTCATGAATGTTCTTGGGGTATTTCTTAGCCCAAAAGGCATGACAAGCCATTCAAAAAGTCCCCCAATTGTTTTAAATGTAGTCTTCCATTTATCACCTGGTTTTATTCTGATTTGGTGATACCCTGATTTCAAGTCTATCTTGGTGAAGTAACAAGAAGTTCCTAATTGATCAAGTAAGTATTCCATTATTAGAATGGGAAATTTTTATCTTATGGTGATTTTGTTTATGTCCCTACTATCTGTACATAACCTCGACTTTCCATCTTTCTTGGGTACTAGGATTGATGGGACATCACATGGGCTAAGGCACTTTTGAATCAGTCCTTTCTCTAACAGTTGATTGATCTATTTTGTAATCTCTGCATGCTGAGCATGTGTCATCTTATATGGAGCCTTATTAGGTAAGGAAGAACTAGGTATTAGGTCTATTTGGTGACTGATTTCTCTTAAGGGAGGGAGGCTTGTGGGCAAGTCACTAGCAGTGACATCACGGTATTTGTTCAATAGTTCCTTAACTTCATTTGTTATGGGATCCTTATCATCATATCTTATGCTATCCTTGGGTTTAGAGATTAGTACTAAACCTTTAGTCTTAGGTTCTTTCAATAATTACAACATTTCCTTTTCACCTATGGTGATAACAGTAGGTTCTTTCTCAGTTTTAGCATCAGGTAGGGGCTTAATGGTAAAAGTAACCCCATTCTTGTTGATGGAGTAGGTGTTCTTCCTACAATGATGTGTGGAATCCACATCATATTGCCAAGGTCTGCCTATTAAGATGTGGGAAGCATCCATTTCTACTACATCACAAAGTACTTTATCTTTGAAATCTTCTATAGAAAAATCTACCCATGCTTGTTTAGTTACTAGAGTTTGTCGCCCTTTGGTTAACCAAGAGACATGGTAGGGAAAGGGTGTGGCTTCTTAGATAAGTTTAATTTTTGGACCATTTCAAGAGACACCAAATTTTTAGTTGAACCCAAATCAATAAGGAGATTACATACATTTCCATGGCATTTGATCTTTGTCCTGAAGAGGCTCTTCCTTTGAGGTGGTTCATGGGTTTGTGGTACTTGAAGGAAAGCTTGCCTCATCATCAAACATGCTCCTTCCTCTGGTTCTAAATCCCTTGGATTGGTTTCATCCTCTTTTTTGTCTTCTTGAATGAGTTGTGTCCTCCTTTCTCCATGGTTGTTGTTATTTCTTTTCTCCGGGCATCTCCCTGCATGGTGTCCAAGTTGGTTGTAGTAGTAACATTTCAAAGGTCCATTTCCTCTTCCTCTTCCTCTATTGAAGGGTCTCATTCCTCTAAAGTTTCCTCTGAAATTGGATTCACCATGTTCTTTGTCTCCTTGGCCTTGGTCAAGGGTCTTGATGCTACTGCCACTGTATTGTCCTCTATTCCAAGAGGTACCCCTTCCTCTAAAACTCTTTCCACCATCATTTCTCTTTCCTTTGCCAAAGTCTTGCTTTCTTTTCCATTTCTCCTCTACCTTGATTTCCATCTGATAACATTTGTTTACTAATGTAGGGCTATGTAGGATTATTTCTTCTTGAATGGACACCTTGAGACCATTCATGTATCTTGCTAGTTTTTCTTCCTCATTCTCTGCTGCATTTGTCTTCATGCATAGTTTTAGGAACTCCTCGGTGTATGAGCCTACATCCATGTTTTTTTGTTTTATGTTTTTATTCCTTCTATGGAGTTGTACCCCATAATCTTTACGTACATATGTCTCCTTTATCAATGCTATCATCTTGTTCCATGAAGTGATCAGGCTTCTACCATTCTTCACCCTCTTTGTTTGAATGAAGTTCCACCAAGTTAGGGCTGCTCCCTTCAACTTGGATTTTTCCATCTTTACTCTTTTCTTCTGAGAAATGTCTTCACGCTCAAAGAAGCTTGTCAAAGCCTCAATCCAATCTAAGGCCAAATCTGCATTCATCTTTCCATTGAATGTTGGTAAGTCCAACTTCTCCTCCATGGTTTTTTTTCCCCATAGACTCCAAGGCATCTAAGAGGGGTCTTTGGTCTACAGGAATGTTCTCATCCTAATTAGGGGTGTCATATTCCTCTTCACTCCCTTCTTCATCATTATAAATGTCTTCTCTTCTCCTCTCTACCTTGTTCTCAAGTTCTTGAAGCCTCTTGGTCAAGGTTGGAATTTATGCCTTCTGTTCTCTCACCATCCTTGCAAGTTCCATGTTTGTAACCCTTGCAGGGATTTGTTCATCCTCAGAAGCAGACATAGATCTGATACCATTGTAAGCATACTGGATAGTCAAAATCTCTAAAAGGACTAGGTATCCTCCAAATCTTAAACACCAAGAGGTAAAGTGCCTCTACACTTATCACAAGTGTAGAAATGACTTGTTTCTAGGTTATCACATCCTATTCCCAACAAGGAAACCTAATCACTAGGTTCAACCAAGTCTCCAACACCAACTCCCAATGGTTGGCTTATTAGGCACTTACACCAATTTGACAACAACTCCCCATAAAATGAATCCAAGGACTAGGGGTGACCTATGCTAAAGGATTTGGTCTATTTAGGTCCCTAAGACAAGAATCCAATGATCCTACTCATAATGTACACGAATTTGGTCACGGTCTCTATGATAAGCCCCTCCTAGGCTTGTAGCCTTTTCAAATGGAAAATTGGGCTTAGTTTGAAAGTGTTACACATAACCCCCTAAAAAAAGTAGAGATTCAAGTACCATTTATGGCCAAATGGACTATACCAAAGCACCAATTATTGGAAGTAAGAGGAAAATAGAAAGACACACTGTTTTTCCTAAACAAATAGGGCTAATTAGGCCTCCAATTACACTATAGGTACCCCTTCCATATAAAAAGGGCCCAATCCAACACTTGGATCATATGAAGGGATACACAAGGACCTCTCAGACTCAAATTAGGGTCTTGATGAATCTCCTACGGTGAGTTATGTGGACTGTACTCAATCGCTTGATTGGTGCACACATGGACATGTACACCTAGGGAATCATGGAAAACCCATCTCCTTGAATTTAATCAAACCCAACCTGAATAATCTTAAAGAGAATTTTCAATACATTATTTCCACCAAGGGTCATTAGATTCCCATGGTGGAAACAATAAATATAAACAATTGTTGATAAAACCCTGATTTAGGGCCTACAAACCAGGCAATAGGAGTAAAAATACAAGAAATTTCAAAGTAAAATAAATTAGGATAGTAGACCAAATTAAAATGGAAGCTACTTCATAGGGATACCTTAATCTGTCAGACTTTCCTTCCCAACCTTTCGTACCTGTCCGTACCAAGTGACTGTTTCTCGAATTTGCAGGAAAATGGTGATTTTTATTGATTTTGAATGCCAAGTTACAAAATTTATCATACCACCTACCTATAAGGGCTCTTGTAGGAATTAACAATGGTTACATCCACTTTTTAAACTAATTATCCATTTGGGAATGGTTTTTTACAATATTTGACAAAAGTTGTCAAAGTTGCTTGACAACGTTTTAGCAATTTTGCAACTTTTCAATCTAAGTGGCCAAACTTGGTCCAAACCTATTATTTATGATCCCACATGGATCTAAACATGATAAAACATGAAAATAGAGAAAATAACCTATTTTTAAGGTTTTGGACATTATTTGACCAATAGTTGACCAAGGGCTTATAAAATGCCAATCTTGGAACGAGGTCTTACAAAGGGTGTCCAATATGAAACCTTTGATTCTAACTTGAACTAAAGGAAACTAGGACCTTCAAGGAACCATAAGTTCCAAAAAAAACACTTAGGTTAACTAGTGTGCTCCTCAGGGATAACTTTAAGAAACCCCCCTCTAGAAAAAGATATAAAATCTTGGCGAATCTTTCATTTTATTTTTTTTAAAAGTAATTCCTATTGGCGAATCTCTCAATTTTTTGGGAAAAGAAATTATTTGTATTGGCGATTATTTTTTAATCACAATTTTTTTGTAGAAAATATTGGTGAATCTCAAAAAATAACCAAAATTTCATTAA
>MU224434.1:851936-864977 GCA_018584345.1 Thuja plicata | reverse complement strand
TTTTTATTATTATAATAGGACCCAAAATTTCTTCAGTGTCATTGATTTATCAACAATCCAAAGGAAATCTTAGCCTCGATAAGTGTTACAAATAAGATAGTAACATTTTTGCCTCATGGAATATAATGAAGATCACTAGATTATGTTTTTAATCAATAATGACAACTAATATTGGTGACACAAGCCTACTATAACTAATAGTTATGATATATTATTTGTGAATTAATTTAGATTTCTATAATAACTGATAAAATTTAGGCGAATTGAATCTAACTATCTATCAAATCTTAGGCGAATCTTTGATTTCAAATTTTTAATAAAATAAATTATTTGGTGATTTAAATTTTTCTAAAATAAAATTTTGTAAAAATTTGGCGATTTAGGTTGCCTTAAATCTTGAATTATTAGCCAAATTTGGATTCTCAAAGTTCAAAAATTAGCCAATTGGCGAATATTAGCCACTAAAAAAATCACTGGTGCTCCTGCACCACCAACACTCCCCACAAATATACTAGGTTGAAAACCAAGGATGCTACGAAGGAGAAAAACATGAAAGAGGAGTTAAATTTGAAAGGAGGGAAGAGTGATAATAATGATGAGGAAAAATGGTTGAGGGAGAGGTCTTATTTTTTAACACTAGAAATTCCTCCCATGTTTTGGAGACCCTTAAAACTTTTTATCCCTTGATCTTACTCAAAATATTGTTGTTGAGGAAAAGGTTAAGTCACCCACTACATAAAAGGGCAAGACCCCTATCTGGAGGGAATGTGGTAAATGTGAGGCCGTTTGGGAAGAGGTTGGAAAATTTAAAAAGGAAATGGATGGTATGGATAGAAGGTTTCAAGATGTCTCCCAATTTTCCCTGAAGGTTATGCATAGCTTGGCTACCACCCTATGCCTACTGTAGAAGGATGTTCTTTGAGAAAAGGACAACGAAGATGACAAATATAAGTAAATTTTAAAGTTCCTTATAGAGGACTTGGTGAGGATGATGTTGACCAAGACATGCAATCAAAATGATGCTTAGGGATATGGTCCCTTCTTTTTTTGCACCATTGTTAATAGTGGCCCCTATGGCCTCATTTTAATTTCTATCTATATCACTGATATTGTTATGTATTAATCTATTAGTTTATGTTGGTATGGCCCTTGGTGGCCCTCTTTAAAGACTTTTAATACTACTCTGTTTAGTATAGTTGATAATGCTAGAAGTAGTTTGGTTAGTATAGCTAATGATGTTAGTTGTAGTAATGGTTACTATGATAGCATACACTTGATTGCTTTAGCTATGCATGAGTTACTGTGACTATTTTTTATATTTGGTTTGTGTGTTGTTAATGTGTTGAAAGTGTCAATCTGTTGTCTCTCGCCCACTAGGATTTTGTACTAAAGGGACAACACCCTAGCTTTTATTCTTCTAATATAAAAAACTCTAGTTTTAACTTTCAATTTCTTTTCACAATTGTGAGAATTAATATAAATTGTATTTATGCTTTTCTCCCACTATTTTAAGGTTGTATGATATTAAATTATTTTTAACTAAAATTTTATAAGGATTTGAGCCAAAATACCTAATTTTAATTTTAGTATTTTGAATGCACATAGATTAGGGTATAGGGTCTCAAGTTTTGAATAAATAGGGGTTAATTTTTATTATAAATTTGAAGGGATTAATGATTAGTTTAACTATGCAGGGACTATTCTTTCCCTTCAAAATAATCAAACATGTTGATTTGTATTAATAAACTATAGTTTCAAAATAGATGGGTATGAATTTATGTTGGAACAATTTGATAATTAAATTTTAAGTAATGAATACATGGTGAGTAGGGTTTATTATAAATTGGAAGAGATTAAAGTTTAGTTTTACATGTAGCGATTGGGGCTTTTATTTTAATCAATTAATTTTTTGAAAATGTTGTTTAATTAGAGGTTAGATGGATGGGTTAATGTGTATGAATTCATGTTAGATCAACCTAATATAAAAAATAATCTAAACAAAATTGTAAATGAATCTATGAATCAACATAAAAAAAAAAGCACCTCTACCTCAAACTGATAAATGAAGCTCAAGAATGAACATTTTTGGAAATGTAAACATATTGAAAATGTTTGAATATATGAATTTGATATGAACCTTCATTATGTTTCTAATTTATTTAGGTTTTCTAATTCTATTTAAATAAGTGGTTTGATATTTTGTTAGAGGCATTGATTTATATTTTGATAGGTTGAACATGAATCAATATATTAAAGGAGGTAATTTTATTTAGATGGATTATGAAAAAAAATGATCTACACATTGCAAAACAACCTATTGTGCCCTATTTCATTGATCCAACAACTAGTAACCCATTCCTCAAATACTATGGTAAATACAATCAAATGGTGTATAGGAATGGGGAAATTTCTACTAATTTTTAGGATTGTTGGTTTAGAAGGTCTTTGACCAAAGACCATGTGTACATAAAAATTAGAGTGTACAAGAATAAGTTAAATAATTTACGCTATCCTACTCACAATATGTTAGAGTAATTTCCCTTTAGACTTATTGATTAAATCACATTGATTTAATTAGTTAAGTTGTCATTTCTCTTTTTCTCTTAAGCTTTCTCTTAGGTACATTATAATTAATATTTAAATTAATTATTAATGTGCAACCTAGATTTTTAGTCTTTAGGGTTTTGTTCACCTTTGTAGATTGAACCTTGTAATTTTTCATTCATTAATTCAGGATACATTTTTGCTCTTCTCTTTCGAGTTTCTCTGAGCTTCTCAGTTCTTCTATTTTTTCTCTTTTTGTTTCTTTCCTATAATAGGTACTTGCATGCAGGTGTTCTTGGGTGTTATTGAATTAGTGTTTATCAGATCCTTTCATGGTATCAGAGCCCCTTGTTGTTGCCTATCTTGGAGTGTTTAAAGTGTGTTTCAAAAGAGAAAATCTCAACTTTTTTGGGGTCTTTGTCTTCAATTCAGGGGTGAAGGTTCTTTTGGAGCATTTTGGGCCCAAACAGACCTCACCATTGTGCTCAAAAGGCCCAAAAATATATTTTTTCATATAAGGTTTGTCTGTTTTGGCCTCCGTGACATCTGGACAAAATTCACCTCCAGGCACATTTTTTGAGGCAAAAAAATTAAAAAAACAAAAAAAAACTCAAAAAAATTGACTTTTATTGCTCAGGCAAAGCACAACGGTAGTGCAACCACCAGTGTGCGGCTCGCGCACTGCCCGCACTCAGCCCGCACCCCGTCGCGGCCAGCGTGCCACCTCCGCACCACCACGGTTGGTGCGTTGCTCAACCACCACCCCAACGCCACCCCAGCTCCGGTGCTGCCCAACAACGCTACCCCCAGCGCCGTCGCCGCCCCAGCCAGGTCTAACGTCACATTTCCGTGGGGGGTGACATCATCTTCTGATCACACAAATTTTTTACTGGCCACCAAAATATTTTTTGGTGATGAATTTCATGATGACATCGGTGACAGTCAGCTGACGGTCATACAACCGTCAATTTTTTTCCAGTGATGGGCTATGGCCATTTGGATGTCAAATTATTTTCCTATGACTGCTGCTCATTCTGACCTCCTTTCAGTCTTTTGATCATAACTCGAGCATGCGATATCCTTTTCCAACAACCGAGATATCGCCATAAATCTCTTTCCGAGCCAGAGACCTTTATGTAGGTTTTGTATGCAAGTTTGGCCATTTGAGTACCTAATTTAAGCATCAAAGTAGCTGCTTCAATTTCACTCCTCACTGCATCAGTTCACCAGGTTTTCTTCTCATTTTTTTGTTCTTTCTTAGTTCCTTGTGGTGTACGGGATATAGTTTACTATTTTGTGGGGGGCTGCATTTCTCTTTCTGTCATTTACTTACGAAAGATCCTTCTACTTCTGTCTACTTTCTCTCAATGTTAGACCCTTTAGTTGCCCAGCTGACGCCACATAACTATGATACCTGGAAAGCACACATGACCAGATTGCTCATGTCATGAGGCTTATGGTCCTGTCTGGATGAGAACTAACCTATTTTGTGTTGGAAATAATGGGGAGTATGTACTGAGAAGGGAGGGGTGAATTAGTAGCTCTAAAACATTTTATCTCTTTTAACCTTTATCCATTGTGTAATCAATTGTATAACCAACCATCTGTTCTATACTATCTTTGTGTAAGATATATCAATTCATAAACTTAACAAACATGTAAACATTCATGAAAGTAATTGACACATAACACAAGATATGGTAATGCAAAAAACCCTTGTTAGAAGGTAAAAACTGCGGCGGGGATGGCACCCACAAAAACTTCACTATCTCCAGATTGGAAGGGGCTGGTTAAGGCTTACAATTTTGATCACTTCTGATGATCTACCATGTCAGGAGCATTATGTGGAGACTGGTTAAGGTCTACCCTGTTAAGAGCTTTAACAACACTGTTAAGTGTGCACTCGGTTAAGAGATTTACAATAGGATTGTTAAATCCACTTTTCTTAAAAGGATTTCTTCTATTTGCTACACTTGTTAGAATGTAGATACAAATACTCATTGACCTGAGTGTATGAAATCTACAATTTATTGTTACAGATCCATTCAAGATTACATGTATAAATGTATCACCTAATGTGATTTATTAATACCTTTGTTACTCGGTAGCCTTTGTTGTTGGTTCTTGATAACCAAATTCATCTTTTGTTATTATGCTTCTTGAAACTCTCAGTCTGATCCATAGATGTGCTTGTTGGCTACAATCATCCTCTCATTCATTTCAAAAGAATGATTACAATATCTATTTATAACATAGATTGACCTAATTTAGTTTCACGTATCACAAACTTAACTCTATGATAAAAGGTTTACAACTTGACCTTGATCTCCTAGTCTGCATGTTTTTAATCAGTTAGAATGATTTAAACAATTACAATAATGTTTCTTGTTCCTCAAGAAATGGATTTAAAAAAAATCAAAACTCTAAATATAGAACTTTAGTGTTTTATCTGACGTGGAAGTAAGATCCTCTTTTCTCAGGATATAACTGATTTTCGGTGTCTGATGCTCGGTTTGCTCTGAAATTAGTTTGACTATCTTTCGGTGTTCTTTGTTGAACTGGCTATCGGGTTCCTCTATTTATGCTCTTTCAGTTTAAGTGTAACCTGCTTGTCAGTTTCCTCTGTATCATCTTTGGTTTTCACTTTTAGTTTACACTTCAAAACTTGTGTCATCGGGTTTCTCCTTATTTAGCACTTTTGGTTTGAATTGAAACCTAACTTTTGGTGTAGTGTAACCGATGGTTCAAACAACTATTTTATCTTTGTATACTAATGGAAAAACTTATGTCATCATTTTGCAGTGTCCTTTTGAGGCTCTTCAGCACAGGAAAAAAATGGATGAAGCCATGGGCTTACTGACACTGAATGTTTCTGACAGTCTCTTGTTTCACCTAGAGAATTTGAACACTCCTCGAACTATCTGGGACACATTTGTAGATTTGTTTGGCACAGTTAATGAGTTTAGGGAACTTCATCTTGATGCAAAGTTGACATCTTTGTCTCTTGACAACTTATCCACCATTGAGGACTTCTTAATGAAGTTCAATGTTCTCCATTCAATTTTATAGGGATGTGGGAAGACCAAGTCAGATAATGAGTGTATCTTTCTGATACTCTCAAAGCTTTGAGGATAGTTTCAGATCTTCTCCTCCACTTTATATTCCACTATGGATGCTTTGGGTCCTAGGAACACTATGCCTTCCTTTGAGGCCTTCTGTGATTGGTTGACTCAAGAGCAGTCAAAGATTCAACAGTTGGATGGTACTTCTGGCTCTATGAGCCATGCTTTGGTCGCTCATCCATCTTCACGAAAACCAGACCAGAAACAAGTATCATCAACCATAGAGTTTTGGAAGGATTCTCATTCTCAACATTCCTCTAACCCACCTCCTCCAAATAAGGGGAAATTGAAGACCAAAAAACCTAAGTGTACTTATTGTAACAAGCCCAATCATGATGAGTCTCAGTGCTTTTAGAAGAAGGTAGATGGATATGCCAAACATTTTTTTGAGTTGACAACTCTTCTTCATAAGAGAAATATTGATATTCCTTCCTCCTCTTCTTATAGGTATTCTTCATCATATTTTTAGACAGATGGGTTATACAATGGAAAGGGTCATGCATTATGTGCATCTGCTATTTCTCCCTCTTCTAGATGGCTACTAGATTCAGGTGCTTCACACTATATGAAATATTCTCAGGATTTATTCTCATCTTTTGAGGCTTCACCTACCCCACACATTTTGATGGGCAATAACACTATTATGAATGTATGTGGGAAGGGTTCTATTGACATTGATGATGGTGCATTCCATGATGTACTATGTGTTCCATCTTTGTCCTCTAACCTTCTCTCTATCTATCAAATTACTCACTGTGGGACATGGAAGATAGTTGAGTTCACCCCAGATTCAGTGCACATCAGAGATAGTGTGACAAGTAATATTGTTTCTATAGGGACAATTGATCATGCTACCCACTTGTACTCCTCTCATTTTGGTCCACCATCTCTATTGTCAGAGAATATCTCTCCTACTTCACGAGTGCCTATTGAGGAAAAGTTGGGTCACCTAAACTTATGTGTTGTTCATGAGATCAGTGTTGTGGCTTTACACCTCCTCCTCCTGTTGATTTTTCATATGATCAGCATGATTCCTCTTTAGCATTACCTGTTATGGTCACTCCTTGCATGAAGCCACCTACTCCAGTTGTTGCGAGAATATCTGAAGACATTCATATCCTCCCAGATGATAGATTCAGCCCATCTATTGGCCCACCTTCATTGGAGATTCCATTATAGGAGTCTCATGCATTCTCCTTTGATCATCAGTTAGGCCTTCCAGTTTCACCTCTCATTCAAGGGTTTCCTTGTTGTTCTTTGCCTTTGTTTCTTCTGCATTGGAGTTGCATTGGTTCAATCATTTCCATAGGGGTTCTATCATTCTAGGGGGATTTGGTGTCTCATCCCTCTCTCATGGGGGGATGGTTGTACTTATGTTTTTGAGAGAGTCTCTTGTGCCATTTCTTTTCTTCTTTTTTCTATCTCTTTTTGGAGAGATGTTTTTTCCACTAGGTTTTCACCTTTCTCTACGATTTACAAAGATTTCCTTGTATTGGGTCCCTGATCAGGCCTTGTTTCTGGGACCCTCTTTCTTGCTTTCATAGCTGTGCTAGGTTAGCTTACCTCTTGAACTTTGCTTAACGAGGGGTGTTAGAGTAATTTCCCTTTAGACTTATTGATTAAATCATGTTGATTTAATTAGTTAAGTTGTCATTACTCTCTTTTGTTTAAGCTTTCTCTTAGGTACATTATAATTAACATTTACATTAATTATTAATGTGCAACCTAGATTTTTAGTCTTTAGGGTTTTGTTCACCTTTGTAGGTTGAACCTTGTAATTATTCGTTCATTAATTCAGAATACATTTTGCTCTTCTCTTTTGAGTTTCTCTGAGCTTCTGAGTTCTTCTGCTTTTTCTTTCTTGTAATAGGTACTTGCATGCAGTTGTTCTTGGGTGTTATCGGATCAGTGTTTATCAAATCCTTTACAATATACACAATGCTTTGATTAAGCATACATATTAGTAAAATATGATGAAAATAATCATAAATTATTATCAATCGTAGTGTTATAAATTGTGCTCCTTAATGATACATGTGAATGGAAATGTGAGATCCTAGAAAGAACTCTAAGATTTAGTATACTCCTCTAGTATCCTATGTTTCTTTAAATAGATTCCAACAATTTGATACGAGCACATACTACTATGCCATAAAAGTAAAAATAGATAGTTAAATTCCCATGCATTAATCCTCATTGGAAAGATGTTTTCAACAAAATTATGAAATATAGATTAAATACTATAGAATCATAGAATAAGAAGATTGAAACATTAGAGAAAACACAAATATATATGGGGAAAACCATTTTAGGTTTAAAAAACCCACACTCCAAAATATTGAACTAATATATTATTTAGTAAAAAAATACAATACATTTTTCAGGCTGTAAGAATTTACATGGATATTTACATATTACTCTATTTCCAAAAAAAATCTGATAGTATAATCGTGTGCAAATCACTCTCCTCACCTAAAATCATTTAGAAAACACTTGCATTTATAGATCTTGCAATGCATCGAATGCCAATTTTCTAAAACCCATGTAGAAGTATGTAGATGCCACATGGAAGGTGCTAAATAAATTACATGTATGTAAAATATTTCTTTCCAATTGACAACTCATGGGGTAAGTGGACAAAGATGGGGGGACCCAAAAGATGCCCCTCATCTTTTTGGTCCCCAATAGAGAGTATAATGTGTGCTATATCTAGCGTGCACCATATGGCTAAGCATGTCTAGCCTTAGGCTTGGGCACATCAAGCCTCTATGGTGCATTCCATATGAAATTTTATATAAGTTTTAAAATTGTCCCCCTCATCCCTTAATTTTTTTTCTACAGCTGCAAGGTAGAGGATTTCTAAAAGGCTTGTGAAGGGTGCACACCATTATTGTATACAATTTTTGGTTTATGGGTGATTGGATCTTCACCAAAATGCCACCAAGATGTCGAGGAGGTCAAAGAGGTTAGTAAATTTTATTTCTTATCCTCTTTTTTATTAAATAAAAACTTAATTATGTTTTTAAAGTATTTTTTTTTTGAATTTCCAGGAGATGATAACCCCCCTATGAAAAACCTCGAGTCATTTCCCCATGAATAAATTCAACAAGAATAAGTAAATGAACCGCCTCCATCAATCCATAGGCATCCCCTAGGAACCCAAGAAAATTTTAAAGACTAAATAGAAAACAAGAAAAATCAATTAGATGCATTGATTTCTAGATTAAAAGAATTGGGTAGTACCAACCCTCATAGGGTAACAATAGTCGATTATTTAGAATCGATTATGACCCATGTAACCATAGTTAGTGGAAAAATTAATTTTTGGTCAAACAAAAGAAAGAACAAAAAAATATTATGAAAATAAGTTATTGTATGAGGATGTGAAGAAGAAAAAAAATTCCCAAGTCAATATTTGTGCACTCTTCACAAATCCTAGAACATGAATCAACCACTACATTCTAGTTGTAGCAAGATCCATATCCATTGGTGCCACCATGAAAGGATACAAAATTTTTTTTGGGATAGGTGGTGGAAGATTTTTGACAAGAATCCTCGAAATAGTCATAAGGTACCCGTATAATTTTTGAAAAAAAACTATTGTGATTTTTCTTCAATGAGGTACCAAACTCTTTTGATGATATGAGCGATTCTTCCAAGGCTTAAGTTCCACCCCATTTGTGTTGATCATGTAGAGATCTATGCACATATGATGCCGAGGATAGTGAATAGGTAGAGAAAAAAGATACCTTCATGATAGATGATTTTCTCAATGCTCCATTTGAAATTGATACAAAGGTAATTTTTTGCATGTTCATTTAATTTAATTGATTAAATTAAATTTTTAAATGAGAAAATAACTAAACTAGTAGAATAATTGTGATCAAAATATAGGGTCAAAGTTGTCATGGTATTGTCGATCCCTAATAGGTCTCAGACCTAAATAAGGGTAGTTGATAAGCTCTACATATGAGGGACCTTATGTGCTATGCAGAGTGACCTCCAAGATTTTCGAAGCTGACTCTTCTTTTTTTAAAATTTTTGGAGGGTAGAGAGAGGAGAAAGGGAAACAACTACTTGTAGACTATTCATAGAACTTCGATGGCTTCCTCGAGTCCTGCTTAGAGGCAATAGGAAACTAGGAACCCCTCACCCTTAGGCACAAAAAATGCAAGATCCTATTAATGAGAGATGGATAAGATGAAAAAGTTGGATGGACATATTGCAACACATCCGTATCTCATTATAAGAAAACCTAGTTTAGGGCCCGCAAGAGTGATTCCTAAATCTACGAAAACAACTACCTAAGAAAATGTTATTTTCTAAGATGACACAATATAACTCAGATTACAAGGGTTGAAAGAGTATCAAACATGATCCAACCAATTGCAATCTATGATGAAATTATAAAATCCCAAAAAGTAATAGATGATAGCTATGTCCCTCGAGAATGACACAAATCTTAGGATTATTCAAAAAATCAAAGAAAGATACATAGTAAAATAAAAAAAGGTATATTCCAATATATCCCCACTTTTTGATTATGTGAATACTGGCCAACATTGAAGAATGACACAATAGCTATTTTGAGTGTTCCCCAAGATGAGCAAACTATAGAATGCTACAATAACTCCTCCCTAAAGAGGCCTTGATAGAACTCTAAAGATTTTTTTTCTGCAACGTGCCCTTGGGCTTTATATAGGAAAAATTTCTAGAACTAGACCTCATAAATGTGACTGGTAAGTCTTCTTTGAATTTGGTGTGCGCAAAAGAGGCACTTCTGAAAATCCATTTGCAACAGTGGTGGAAGACTAAAAAGGTGACATGCATTTTTAGAACTTGAAAAGTGCCTCGAGGTGTGCCGTCGAATGGGGAAGTACTACCATCATGTGATAAAAAATAGGATGCATGTCAAAACTGTGGGAGTTCTTGGAAAATTTTCATCAAAGTTAGTTGGGAGATGTGTAGCATTGACACATGGTGACTTGATGCATTAACCTATTGGAGAGATATTTTTTTGTGACCTGAGTCTGGGAGTGCGGTGCACCCTTAGTTTGTGAACCCCAACATTCATGTTGCTATGGTAGATGATATCTATAAAAAATGGTGACTCATAGGGGATCTCATCTTGTTGGGATGGAACCCCTGAGTCTATGGTTTTGTAGACCGATACCTTATCCATTGGGTGAAGAGTTGTAGAATGAGGAAGACCCATCCTAGAGAATGAGAGGAGACATGATGAACCCATGCAAATAAATTGAAGGTAAATTACAATGTGCATCCCTTTAAGGGGAATGCATCATGCACAAAAGTACTTATTGAAAAGAAACAATAGCCACCCTACCCTATTCTACTCCTAAACTAACCAGTCAATGAGAGCATTAAACAAAAATATTGACTAGGTTATTGAAGTACCTTCCTTTCCTAACCATTGTTTGGTGCTCTTCATGTGTGTGTAGAACCAGATAAGAGAGAAAGAAAGGCATGCCACTGGTTGTTGGTATGCTTCATAAATGTACAAGGTCTTCACTAGAGGGGCAATACACTATCACGTGCATTCATATTGGGAGGTTTAAAATGGACCAAAAAAGGGGGCAATATATTACCTAAATAGGGGGGAGGGGGGGTTTTTTGGGGTGGGGGTTGNGGGGGTTTATATAGAAAAATAGGTGTGGGGGGTGTAATCACCTAAAAATGGTCACCTAAACCCTAGACCCCCAATCTCAACAATTAATCAAGAAACCCAAATCTTGATTATTCTAAGTCCTCAATCAAATAGGAAATTCATCAAATTCAAACTGATCTGACCTAAACCCTAGGTCCTAATCGATCATCTTACTTGATTAATTAATTAATTTCTAAAATCACATTACATTGGAAAATAAAGTTTATACTATTATTTAATTGATATTCTGATATATTAATTAAATAAAAATTACAAAATTGTCAATTACATAAAAAATGAATTAAATTAATTATAAAAACAAAAATGTGCATTCAAAATTAATTAATTTATTAAAAATGCATATGAAATCATCAAATTCAGTTGATTGATTATCAAAATGGAAACAATCTTGTTCCACTTAGTTAATTGATTCTCCACTATTTATCATTTTGGAAACATTTCAGTTAACTAAAAACTGAATATGGAAGTTTCCAAAACAACTGATCAGTCAGTTCAGTCAACTGATTCTCTCGACCAATTGAATCACTTGCACATGGATTGTGCTTCTTCAATCAAATCTGAGCCACTCTTTTTATTCGATCTCGACCGTTGATTCAAGAGAGATTTCTATAAAAGAGAAACTCTTTTCCTTCACAAAGGATCCTAATTTTTTTATTAATGTTATTATATTGCATTTTTGTTTTAGATTTCTTGCATTCTTAGCATTTATCTAGCATTTGTTGTTTAGTTTTTATTCAAGCATGCAAACTTAAACTTAGAGCACACTTTGAATTTGGTGTTGTTAAAAACTGAATATCTCACATTTCAATTGGTGTTCTAAAATTGAATTATAACTAGCTTGGATTAACAACAAGCTGCATTTGCATTTTGTATGTAGTTAATCAATCATTTAGATCAATCATCTATATTAAATCCTTCGTTTAGGTCTTCGGTGTAGTCACTGAGCTTGCAATGACTTGAGAGCAAGCTCATACTCCTACCTTCTAGAAGGCAACAGGTCAACTCTTTCAAACATGCAGGATGAATGAATCCATATTCATTCTTGTATGCAGCTGAAGTATAATGACCATGTTGAAGTGTACTACTAATTAAGAAGGCCACTTTTAGCACGCACAATTCTGGTGCCCATCGTGGGGCTAAAAATCAATTTCATGCCTCATTATTAAATCCTATTTTTAATTCTATTTTTTGTTCATTTTGACCAAAATTTGGGTCCACCATTGTGTCTGAAATGTCGTTTCAGTTAAAAACAACTATAAACATGCCTACCTTTGGACAAAATTGAATCTGTCACAAATTTTTTTTTGCAAACAGAGGCCATATGACCTTCTACATGCATATCGAGAAAAAATTTCATGCATATCGAAGGCAAAATTTTCTAAAAATATGGGTTATGGTTTAAATTCCAACCTTCAGATTTTCATCTGCTATGCTGTGCATTATTAATTATTAATGTTGTGTTGTGCATTATTAGTGTCTGAATTTTAAACCTTCCAAACCAAATCGACCAAGCGGATACTCACTACCCAAGCCTTTTGCTTTATACTAAAGTGGTTTGTGTTTTGTTATAAACTTCATTGGAAGACTTAGCGCGGTGGATGTGGGATTAAAATCTCACACTACACAACCCACAATGGCTCCCTTTCTCCACATACCACTTCCCCAAAGCTCCACCCAGCGCCACCCCTC
>MU224434.1:800591-851879 GCA_018584345.1 Thuja plicata | reverse complement strand
TCCCTCCCTCCCTCCACCTGTCCACCAAACCCTCCGCCCAAATTTCCACCAAACCCTCCGCTCTGTGCACCCTTCCTTCACTCGCCTCCACCTCCCATCTTCCACTCCTCTCCACCCATACTCCCCACCCATTCCACCCTCTCCACCGCCACCTCTATTGCCTAGCTGCCACCTATCACTCAACCCAGCTTCCACCCACCACTCAGCCCAATCGCCGCTCAACCCAGCCCATCCCACCACCACCTCTCCTTTTACGGCAAGGGATTAATTTTGACGTGCATTTGGTCATCATTTCAGAAAGGTATTGGCATTCTACGATGGCTTAGGGCCCATCAAATTTAATGTACTATTTTGATGATGTCAGCAAGATTTTCAAATTCTTGCATTCACCATATGCATTTTTGAATTTATAGTCTAACTTCAAACCCCTATATCTTGCTTATTTTAGGTCCTTTTTGGGAGCTTTTTTTTTATTTGGGGTGAAATTTCACAAGGATTATCGTGGTGGAATTGGTTTCTATTTTTGCTTGCTGGATTTATCAGAAATCAATATTTTTGGTGACTTTACCTGGCTAATTCTCATTTTTGCAGCTTTCAGAGCCTCGTACGGTCTCATACAATCACCTTTTTCAGTGCAATTTTTTTGAAATTGCATGATTTTCTGTGTACTTTCTGAATATGTGATATGTTTTCTGATTTTCAGATTTTGATAATGTGGACTAATCTTTGGCTTTGATGTTCATGTGATTATATTTTTCATATAGCCTAACAGTGGTTTGCAGAACGTTATCCAAGAAGAATAAAACATAAACTACTCACAAATTGGTTTTGCAGTTTGCCTTTGATCGATAGAATGCAAAATATTATGCTTGCATCTTGTTTTTGATTTCTTAAAATAGGAACCCGCATGCAAGACTTCTTAAAATGATCATTTGTTTGATGTTTTAGAAGTGACAATGATGTCAGGAAACTATGCTCTTGCCCTTTTGGGATGATCAAAAATCTAGAAACATTATTGTCATTCTCTTATTCTGCTTGAAGTGTCTTTTAGTTTTGTAAACCCAAGGAATTACATGGAATTATCCTCTCCCCTCGCCTTCACAGATCTTGGGTGAAACATAAATCCATACAAATCCTTTAGCATGGCTACCTCCCGAGTGCTTTAATAGAGCCGGTGAGAGTGGATTTCCCAACCGGTAACAGGCTAAAGCCAAGCCCTTCCAAACCAGTATATAAAAAATGCCATTATGATTAGTCTCACAGTGGACAGGTGTGAATTCATTTTGGAAACCAAAATCTCCTATAGTACCCTAGTGGTGCGTTAAATTCCCTACATTGTTAAGGTGAAAGCCTTTCTTTGAAAGGATTGGGAGAGCCCCCTTAATTGGGAAAATGACTTGATTACAACCACCTGAATGGATGTCCTTACTACAAACTTTGTTCGAGTATCCAAAATCCCTCTATCTGTTGGCATGGAAGGTCAAAGACCAACTAAGACATCCCACACTTTCACGGCTCTTAGTAGAGACAACAGTCCCTTGGGAAGTGATTACCTTGGGATTCAAAGCTTGGTGTGCTTGAGAAGTGAGTGCACATGTAAGGAGGAGCCCGTGCCTCCAAGATTCTAGGTTGTCCGCTATGAGTAGGCATGGCTAAAATTTGGCTCATGTGGGAATTCAAAAGATATTGTCCTGGCTATCTTAGGATTGTGGTGTGTCTATTATTTTATTTTTACAACAAACAATCTCCATGATGCATCTTGCATGAGTATTCACTGAAACAAAAACAACTACAATAATCAAACAATCCAAAAAACTGTACACTTTGGATATTTGTCTATCTTGTCTCATCTAAAACTTCAATGATCTTGTCAAAACTCTGTCAAAATTCTATCAAATTAGTTTCCAAAACTTGTCGAAACTTTGTCTTCCATCATTCTATGCTACTAAATTTAGTCTATTCTAAAATTTGCATTGTCATAACGCTTCTGCTGGTTCACATACAACTACGATCTGTTGTTAGTCCAACCTATCACTATCTTGAAATATGACATCGTTACACTTGTCCAATTGGCCGAGTCCTTTGGTCAACCTTATCATCTTTGTCTGCACTATCCTTATTCTGGGTTGTGAGAGCAGGTTTGTTAACCTTAACTCAAGATCAGAGTCTTTGCTATCTCTATCCTCAGTTGGACATTTATCTCTTGGTCTCTTTGGTCTTGGACTTAGAAAACACTTTAGATATCACCACGGTGTCAGTCAGGTGAATCAACTTATCTTATGCCTGTGCGAACTAGAAGTCATTTTACAAAATTTCATGAAGAAGAAAACCAGGGATTCCCATTCAAAGACAACTCCTTGTTTGGAGAGAACCCTCTCTTTGAGGGAGATTCTCAAATTCCTCCTAGATCACAATACCTAGAGGACAAGCTAGCTAGTCCTAAGATGTCAGAAGAAAGATAAGGTAGAGGCAGGTCTCGATGAAGAGACCTCTCTAATGGTACCAACCATTGCAATAGTCAACATTCCTCCAGTCCATCAGACCCCGGCGAGGAAGAGATTGACGAATGTCTCCAGGATAAGAGGTTTGTAAAACTCATGAAAAAAATCCTAAATTGGGATAAGGAACAATATTTCCTAGATCTAGCAGAGAAAGGCGCTCAACTTCCACCTCACTTCAAAGCTGAGGATATCATTGCTAGAGAAGAAGAGACACCTATGATGCTCATAACTAAACAAATGCAAGATATGCAAATGGAATTACAAAAACTCCAAAAGGAAAAGGAAACACCCAACACAAGGTTTTCTTTAAACACAATCTGTCCTTTTCCTTTTGATAAAGATTTGTAATTACCTCCGTTCCTGCGCGGGGTTGAAATTCCATGATTTGATAAGTACAATTGTCACTCTAATCCACAAGATCACATCCGAGAATTCTGTGATCTTTGTAAAAAGATTATGCATGACGAGACATATCTTATGCATCTCTTTCCTCAGAGTTTGAGCAGCCAAGCTATGGAGTGGTTCTCAAAGTTACCCACTGGTATAAAAAATTTTAACGAGCTGATGAATCTGATCTTGCAATATTACTCTTACAATATCCAACATCCTTTGACGATGATTGATTTATGTAACATGAATAAAAACATAGGAGAACCCTTTTTGACCTTTCTTCAGCGATGGAGAAAGATATTTTCTAGATATCCACGAACCATGCCTGAATCTGAAAAGATGGATATTTTCGCTAGTGTTTTGATTCTTGAACTAAACTACCCTCTTCAGATGCAATGTGCACCCTCTTTCGATAAAATGGTTGAAAACGCGATGAAAATAGAAGATGTGCTTGTTAAAAAGGGTGACATTACCCTCTACAAAGAAAACAAGTTTAGTTCCACTTCCAAAGACAAATCTATATATTGGAACAAAAACAAGCATGTGGTAAATGATGGAGTAGTCGATTACTCTGCTCCCCAGTCAAAACCAATAGTCTTCAATCTGACAAGTGGCTCTAAGGCCCTAAAAAATGCTGAAAATACCACTAAATCCTCATCTTCTAAAGGGACCAACGGTTTGTTGAAAGACAAACCATGGATTAAATGTAAATGAGACTTTGACTCTTTAGGTGAGTCCTATGAATCTACACTTAAAAATCTACTGGCAAACAAGATAATCACGTTGCTAGATAACTCCAAACCATATGATCCAGAAATCAAACCCAAATGGTGGAGAGACAATGATTTCTGTCAATTCCATAGAAACAAAGGAAACACAAAATTTTTTTTCATGAGGCTCAAACATGAGATCCAAGATCTCATTGATAAAAAAATAATTGCAGTTGATAATCACAACAAGAATGCTGATCATAAGGCATTCAAAGATCCTTTCCCAGAACATCACAAAGGAGAAAATTCAAAGAAAGGAGCTCAAATAAATCACACTTATTCTAATGAAGACTACAACATCTCTAACATGCTCGAGCTATCTCATTGTGAATATTGCAATGTCATCATCATCAAGCAGAAAGAGAAAGAGTCTCCATTGGTCAACACAGTGACTTGAGTGCAAGAAACGGTCACCTTGGGGGGTTCTGGATCTTCTAACCCTTCATCGTCTTCCAATAAACCATTAGTATCCAAATATTGGGTACCTCTTAGCAAACAAACTGCTGTGGGTACCTCTAAAGTCTCACAGTCCAAACAATTGACTTCGTCTAATACTACGGACTATAGAATCGTCGAGCAATTGCAGAGAACCTCTGCCCAAATTTCAATCTTTGAATTGCTCAAAATATCTCCATCTCAGTGAGAGGTCCTAGATAAAGTGCTACCAACTACCAATATCCCTAAGGACTTGGATCTGGATTGGTTTCAATCCATGGTGGGTCACTTGACCTCACCAGATTACCTATCATTCTCAGAAGAAGATGACAACTCTTTAAGTCATGTACACAATCTCCCCTTGCATGTCAAAGTCTTGATCCATAAACACCACATCAGACGGGTCTTGATAGATGGAGGCACAGGGTTGAATATCTGCACATGCCGGTTGATCGAGAAACTAGGCTTTTCAGAGAACGTCATTGATCCTAAAAAGAAAATCACTATCAAGGCGTATGATGAACAAGAAAGATCTTCTAAAGGTCTCGTAACTTTACCAATCTGAATAGGTCCTGTTGAGAGGGATGTTACCTTCCAAGTTATGGATCTCCCACTGGCCTACAAAATTCTATTGGGAAGACCCTAGATCCATGAGATGTAGGCAGTGCCATCAACATTCCATCAGTCCATCAGATTCCCATTTAATGGTGTAGAAGTTACTATTCTTGCAGACACTAGTTATGCCTGTAATGCATTAAGACAAGCATCAGATACCCTTGTCCTGCACAATGGTGAGACATCCAACTTTGAATCAGCTACAAATTTACTTAAAGAAATGGAAAAGAAACTCAAGATAAAGGACACAGGTATGGGTGGATACATAGTGGAACCCATACTGTCACTCACATCTCTTCCCAGATCACCTAGGTCTTATGGAAAACCATCAAAAGAGATGAAACCAACAACACCCCAAGAAATCTATGACGAGACCTTTGTTAAATCCAACACACCATTAGAAGATGAATAGGAGGAAAGAGCCATTCTGGCTTGGTTATATAAGGAAGCCGAAGATAATGAAGTCAAACAATGTGTAATACCCCCAGAAAAATTTGGTGTGGGGTATAAGGTGGCTTGTAAAATGGGTTATTCGGGTAAAGGACCCATTGGACCTAATCAAAATGGACTTAAAGAACCTATCTCTGCTGACTATAGATGACCTAGAGACACAACTGGTCTAGGGTTCTTATCTAAGAAAGAACAAAGAGTGAAGAATTGCCTAGATAAAGGAAAGGGACATCAGGTTCTGGAAGAACATAACACAATAGTAGAAAGCACTGACATACCCACTGGCAACTAGGATGATTTAGATGATTCTGATGCAGAGGATGTGTATCCTTCTCCCATTCCTCTTAATATTTTGGCACTTCTATTTGATGAAGATACACCACAGGTTAACACTACTAAAGAGTGTATTATAGAGGAATTACCGATAACTTCTGATCAGTCAGAGACTACTACCTCCAAACAATACCAAGATATAGAAGAAATGAGTCTAACCATAGTAGAGTTTTTAGGTTGAACTCATCCAAACTGGGGGCAAAGAGTGGATTTAACTCATGTTCTTGATATGAAACCTAATGATGAAACAGACTCCCATGAGTATGAGTTTGATAGTCTTTCAAAAGACACCTTAGACATAGAGATGCATACAGTTCAACGATATATACTCATGCCTAAAGTAGGTTAAGGCTTAGAGGTTAAGTCGAATGAATTAGGACCCCCTATCTCTAACATGGGCTTCGATGATGCCATTAGGGATATTTCTAATTATAACAAATCTATACAAGGTTCAGGTTTAGGACTCTACTTAACAGTTGCTGTCTATAATGAACATACTGTGAATGCCCTCAAACCCATTGAACCTTTGCCGCTAATGCATCCTGAACTCATTGATTGGTCCTTACAAGGATAACTTACCAAAATGCCTACATTTCCCAATGACTAGGCTTTAGCCTGCTATCTTAATGCTGCTGAACCTATCACTTCTTCCACCAGTGAACCTAGTGTGAGCATGATTGAAGTGGATATTAGGTATCTCAGTTATAAAATAAAAATGAGAGAGAAAAGGGTCTGAAGGCAAAAATCACATTGTGGTGGTTTTAGAACCCAAAATAGTAAAAAGAAAAGACACATCCAAAGGTGAAAACCTCTCTGAGGTGCTTGAGGATGGGATGCTTGATGTGTCATTTATAGGAATCATCATCAGTGCTCATAGAGCCAACCCAACCAGTGAATATTGGTACAGAGGAACATCCACACATCATTCATGTAGCTGAATCTTTGTTTGCAAAAGAGCTCAAGGAATTCATAGAATTCTTTAAAGAGAAGAAGATAAAATTTTCATGGACATACTTAGATATGCCCGGTTTAGATCCAGATCTTATCATGCATCATCTCTCAATAGCTCATGGAGTAAAACCAGTAAAATAAAAACTCATAAAAATGCACCCTCATGTTGCATTACTTATCAAGGCTGAATTGGAAAAGTTACTCAAAGCTGGATTTATCCGAGCTATTGACTATGTCAAATGGATATCCAACATCATACCAATATCAAAGCCAGACAAATCCATCAGAGTCTGCACTAATTTTAGGGATCTCATCAAAGCATGTCCAAAGGATGACTTTCCTTTGCCTAAGATTGACATGATTGTAGACATGACTATTGGGTATGAAATGTATTATCTCATGGATGGTTTCTCATGGTACAACCAAATCAAGATTTCTCTAGAGGATCAAGAAAAGACAGCTTTTACATGTGCCTAGGGAACATTCTACTGTAATGTCATGACTTTTGGTGTGAAAAATGCAGGAGCTACCTATCAGAGGGTAGTAACAACTCTCTTCCACAATATGATGCACAAAACCATGGAAGACTATGTGGATGATACCCTTTCTAAATCAAAGAAATGATCTCAGCACCTAAAATATTTAGGCCCAATCATTGATAGAATAGAACAATTTAAATTATGGTTGAATCCTAATAAATGTGCATTTGGTGTTACCTCTAGCAAGCTGTTGGGTTACATTATCTCAGATAAAGGCATAAAAGTCAATCCTAAAAAGGTACGAATGATACTAGAAATGTCACCTCCTAAGAACATAAGTCAAATGAGAACACTCCAAGGGAGAATCCAATCTATCAAAAGGTTCATCTCATAATTGGCTGACAAAGCAGAACTATTTACCAAGACTTTGCGCAAGGACAATACTTATCAATGGAGTGAAGAATGTGACAAGAGTTTCACTTAAATCAAAATGTACCTAGCTAACCCGCCATGCCACCTCAACAAGGAAAACCATTGATTCTGTACATTTCAGCTACCCCAACATCACTGGGGGCATTGCTAGCACAAGAAGATGAAGACAAGAAAGAACGTGCTATATACTATATTAGTAGAACATTGGTGTCCTATGAGATTAATTACTCTATGATTGAGAAAGCATGCCTGGCAATAGTCTTTGCATCTCAAAAATTATGTCACTACATGTTGGCTCACTCAGTCAAAATGGTGGCTAAAATTGACCATTTGAAGTATCTACTAAGTAAAGGTACCCTCACTGGAAGATTGGCTAAATGGGTTATGCTTCTTAGTGAATCTGACATAGAATATATTGAGTGAAAAGCAATCAAAGGGAAAGAAATTGCAGATCAACTGGCTGATGCTCCGTTACACAATGATGAACCAATCAATACTGAGTTCCCAAATGGATCTATTTTGCACATCACTCACAGATCCTGGAAAATATTCTTTGATGGATCATTCACGCAACTAGGTTCAGGTGCATGGATTTTTTTTTCTGACTCTTCAAAACTATTCCATTCCAAAGGCTTACAAGCTCATGTTTCCTTGTACCAATAACATAGCAGAATATGAAGCACTGGTAAATGGAATCAAACTAGCTCTTGAATGAAATGTTTCTGAGTTATATGTCCATGGTGGCTCTCAACTTGTAATCAACCAAATCAATGATGTATACCAGACCAAGGATGAAAAAATCATGCCTTATAAATGAATGGTTGATGACTTTAAGAAATATTTCACTTACATCACATTTCAACAAGTCCCAAGGGTACAAAATAGAGCATCTGATGCCATGGCTACATTAGCATCCTCACAACAACAAGAGGATGATTTCTTCTATGAGTTCCTAGTGGAAGAAATCCATTTCCCTTCCTACAACTCCCCTGACTCCCAAATGGTCTATTCAGTCATTGAGCATGAATCCTCTCATTATCACCATGTTTACTCTTACCTGTGCCAACAAATCATTCTTGATGGACTAACTAGAAATGAAAAATGACACCTCATCTGCAATGCCTCACTGTATGTTCTTGTGGCCAATGATTTGTATAGGCAAGGATCAGATGGTACTTTGCTTAGGTGTCTAGAAAAAGAAGAGTCTAAACATGCATTATCTAAAGTCCACAAAGGAATTTGTGGTTCTCATTCTAACGGTCTGATTCCGGCCCTAAAACTGCTTAGAGAAGGGTATTATTAGCCAGATATAGAGAAAGAAGCTATCAGGTTCGCAAAAACTTGTAAGAAATGTTAGCTGCATGACAATCTTATACACACTCCAGCAAGGGAGCTCATTCCTTTTGTAACACACTGGCCCTTTCAACAATGGGCATTTGATCTAGTCGGGCAGATTTACCCCTCATCTTCTAATGGACACAAGTTCATTATCATAGCTACTGAGTATTTTAACAAGTGGGTTGAGGCGGTCCCACTCATTAAAGCGACTGGACAACAGGTCTCGATGTTCATTCTAAACTACATCATTTGTCACTATGGAATACCTTCCTCCATCATCATTGATAATGGAGGTCAATTTAAGAACAAAATTATGGATGAGTTGTGTGAAAAATTCAAAATCACACAACACTATTCTTCAATCTATTACCCACAAGGTAATGGGTAGGCTGAGGCCTCAAATAAAAATTTGTTGAAAATCTTACATCGTATAGTTAACAAGTCTAGAAGGGATTGGCACCTGCAGATCAATCCTGCCTTATGGGCTTACAAAATGAACATCTAAACGCCTACAGGGGAAACCCCATTTGCACTGGTATATGGAGCATAAGTAGTCTTACCCCTAGAGGTAGAAATCCCATCTCTTAGGGTTTCTTTGTGCAAACTTGTACCAAAAGAAGAGTACAAAGTTTTGAGACTCCAAGAACTAGAGATGCTGGATGATCATCTAAAAGTGGTCTTTGATCACCTCATAGCTTATCAAAAAAGAATGTCAAGAGGATACAACAAAAAAGATAGACCTAGAGAACTTCAAGTGGGCGAACTTGTGTTGAGATAAAATCCCCGTAATTAGTCACATAGAGAGCAGAAGGGGAAGTTTGAACCCAATTGGCTAGGTCCTTATATCATTACTATAGCATTTGGCTCTGGAGCATATCAAATCTCCACACCTGAAGGAGAACCACTTCGAGAGCCCATCAACACTCTCCATCTGAAGAAGTTCTACACCTAAGGCATTCTTGGTGATCAACACCATGTACATAATAATGTCCTAAAAAAATCTAAAAATTGGAAAAAGTACTGAAAAAATGATCATCCTTGTGAAAACCTAGCAATAGGCGCCTTGATGCATCAATAAAAAAAATGGAAAAATACAAAAAAATTGAAAAAGAAGAAAAAGTGCCTTGGTGAAAACTTGGTAAATAGGCGCCATGGTAGCAAAAACAAAATCTCTGCCAAGTAGGTGAAAACCTGGTAAACAGGCACCTCTTGTACTCAGTGCTCCATTTATCAACACTCATTCTTGGCAATCTTTTACTTTAGTTTATACATATCTTTCAGTCACTTTCGTGACACCGGTTCTTTTGGGAACCCTCTTGGCTTGAAACTGATCTAGAGTCATAACCTGGGGGCAATGAAATCAGATTTTTCCTCACAGCATGAGTCAAGTAAGTTATTGTCATTTTCTACTTGGGGCATGGGTCCCCAATTTTATCACATCTTTGGTTTACACCAGATTTAGTAATCTTTTCATTTCTGAAGGACAACTCGCTACTGACGCAAACAGGTGTTTCTTCATACCACAATCAACAGTATTTCTTAACACTATCTTTAGGCACATATGTATTTCTTAACACACATTGGATATCGCAAACATAAACAACAGATCGATAGCAATCAAACACATTGCACTCACAAGAACGATGGTGTTTCTCAACACCTCATACATATACACATCTGAACATGTTGAAATTGGTTGAAGTATGCTAAACTTCTATTTGTATGCTATCTATTTTCATTTATTTCATTAATATTTTCTTTGTCTACTGTTTGTTGGTGTGGTCCCGATGATCCGACAACATCAAATAATCAGGGTGTATGTGGTAAGAGCTCCTGCATTAAGGCAGAAAAGCCTCACATCCCTCAATCATCTTTATTTGTATGCCAAGGTGAGGTCATAACTATCTCCTTGACTATTATTTCTCTTCTTGTTTACACATGATCGCACTCATGGTTATCTTGGCTTTGAATGCCTTGATACTGGTGTACTCTTGCAACATCAACTAGAAACAATGTTCAGGTCATCTCAGCTTTTGTGCCTTGATGCTTACGTTAGTTTCCCATATCTTATTTGATGAAATTCATATTCATATTCTTATGGTGGCAGTGGCACCATTAAGGATTTTATTGACTCTGATGCTCCAAAAATGCTCAATGATGAAAATTTTCAATGCTAAAGCTCAGTGACCACACCTTAGGTTGCATTCATGTTAGTCTTGCATCTGCATCTGCATAGTGTTGAAATCAGAATAATAAATTTATCTCTATCCAATGTGAAAGATATGAGATTCTAATCGATCAATCTTCTCATTGTCAAATGGTCATGAAACCCCTCACTAATTCAACTATCCTAATTCTATTTTCAGGATTGAAATCAAAATCTGCAACTGACCACTTTCACAACCAATGGAAATCTCTCATGCTTTTCTTCTAATCAATCCATGTATCTTACTTTTGGTCAATCTCGCTCAAACATGACTTCTCATCAAGTACATCTTTTGTCCTAACCATGTGGGACCTCTTTGTAATTAGATCAGTTTCTTCATAAATTGTCTAATCAATCAAATTGCTTCTCATCACTAGGGCACCTAGCCATATTTTGATTTCACTCCCAAGGGGGCAGGATTAGGACATCAACATTCAAGTGATCACATCCTCAATCAAAACCCCATCGCTTGAGGCATCTCAGCTTCATCACATCAAATCAAGCTGAGATCATCTTAAATCAAGGAAACCTAATCAATGGTCTTATACAGTGGTGAATACACTCGAAACTAGACAAGATCGATCTTATACGGGCTATTCATTATTGAAACCAGATACATTGATCAAATTGGCTTCATCACTTCAAATCAAGTCAATTTGCTTGCTAATCATATCTCTCAATGGTAATCAGTTTCATCACTTCAAATCAAACTGGTTATTCGTTCAAACTAATCAAAAAGGTTTAAGAGTTCCTGACAGATTTTTAGTTTCATTGCTTCAAATCAAACTGAGCATTCTATTTTATATCTTTTGATTGATCTTAGTCCAATCAAGATCGAAGTCGGTCTTCTTCTTCTTCAAAAGAATGGTTTCATTGCTTCAAATCAAACTATTCTGGGTCTTCTCGCTAATAAGTCTTTGAATCAATGTGCTGATCACTCATCAATTCAAAGAGGGGCAAATGTAATCACCTAAAAATGGCCACCTAAAACCTAGACCCCCAATCTCAACAATTAATCAAGAAACCCAAATCTTGATTATTCTAAGTCCTAAATCAAATAAGCAATTCATCGAATTCAAACTGATCTGAACTAAACCCTAGGTCCTAATCGATCATCTTACTTGATTAATTAATTAATTCCTAAAATCACATTACATTGGCAAATAAACTTTATACTATTATTTAATTGATATTCTGATATATTAATTAAATAAAAATTACAAAATTGTCAATTACATCAAAAAGGAATTAAATTAATTATAAAAACATAAATGTGCATTCAAAATCAATTAATTTATTAAAAATGCATATGACATCATCAAATTCAGTTGACTGATTATCAAGATGGAAACAATCCAGTTCCACTCAGTTAATTGATTCTCCACTGTTTATCATTTTGGAAACATTTCAGTTAACTGAAAACTGAATATGGAAGTTTCCAAAACAACTGATCAGTCAGTTCAGTCAATTGACTCTCTCGACCAATTGACTCACTTGCACATGGATTGTGCTTCTTCAATCAAATATGAGCCACTCTTTTTGTTCGATCTCAACCGTCGATTCGAGAGAGATTTCTATAAAAGAGAAACTCTTTCCTTCACAAAGGATCCTAATTTTTTATTAATGTTATTATATTGCATTTTCATTTTAGCTTTCTTGCATTCTTAGCATTTATCTAGCATTTTTTGTTTAGTTTTTATTCAAGCATGCAAAAATAAACTTAGAGCACACTTTAAATTTGGTGTTGTTAAAAACTAAATATCTCACATTTCAATTGGTGTTCTAAAACTGAATTCTAACTAGCTTGGATTAACAACAATCTACATTCGCATTTTGTATCTAGTTAATCAATCATTTAGATCAATCATCTAGATTAAATCCTTCATTTAGGTCTTTGGTGTAGTCACTGAGCTTGCAATGAATTGAGAGCAAGCTCATACTCCTGCCTTCTAGAAGGTAGTAGGTCGACTCTTTCAGACATGCAAGATGAATGAATCCATATTCATTCTTGTATGCAGCTAAAGTATAATGACCATGTTGAAGTGTACTACTAATTAAGAAGGCCACTTTTAGCATGCACAGGGGGTATTGGAGGGGAGTGACAAAAAAGGAGTTTGGGGCAATATTTTTTGAAAATAGGGGGATTCATTAGTATGCCACGAACACATGTGTTATAATTTAGGTCCACTAAGTGAAGCCCCCATGCACAAATGTTGGTGACCCAAAATGTTCCCCACCTTTGGGGGGAGATTTCTTTGATGTTCACCTTCATGCCTAGAGATAAGCATGACCAAGATCAACTCATAGTTCTAGGATAAATTTCTGATGGGGCATCCTTTTGATGACTCTATAGTCCTAGTGCTCTGCGATCTTGTGGGGGTGCTATTGGGGATTTTTTAGACTACAAGACCTTATAAACCTATGATCTCATGAGTTTCCAATTTGAGCTCAATGGAGGAGCAGATGGTGTCAAACTCTTCCAAGAAGTTGACCTCCTCCTTGATCTTTTCCATGAGTTCCCTTAGGTCTAAGATTAGCAGTCCATGAAGAGATTTTTGATGCACAATGGTTTTTTCACAATCAAAGGAAGAAGTGCCTTTGAGACATTCCTCCTGCTCTTCAGCATCAACAAATGAGGAGATTACAACCTTCTCAATATCCTCTTGCAGTTCCCCTTGATGCTCAAGCTCCACTTAACTTCCACCTCTTCTTCATCCTCATTCTCATCCTCTTCTGTAGCAGAAACTTGCATTACAAGGAGCTTCTCTAGCTATTTCTCCCAGACCTCCATCTATTGCTGCATATGGAATAGAGCCTAGTAAGAAATATGTTCTAGCTTCTAGCGATGTTCTTGTACTTCCTCTATAGCCCTTAGGTGTTGGAAATTCAACATTATGTCCTTGACAATAATGTTTTCCAAGCCTTATTATTTTTATGTTGGGATAGGGGATGGGATTGTTAGTGGGGAACATGGTAAGCCACTTGTGGTTGTTGGCAAGAATTTATAGGCTACCAAGAAGGATGTACAGGGTTGAGAGGCATAGAAACACTTATAACTAGATATAAAAGGTTGATATGAAGGAAATTTTTAGGCATTTGCAACTTGGTATGGAAATATGAAAGCAGAGGGTTTCCATTCCCATGAAAAATAGAAGGAACGATGTGTTGGGTGAAGTATCCCTCCATGTTGAGGAAGTGGGAAGAACCATAGTATCTCTCAATGATGATTCAAATGTGATCATGAGGCCTCTCACAGATGGAGAACTAGGAGCATGTCAGTAGATACATTAGAACTCCTTGAACTATTGATTCACATGGTGCTTGGAAACTGCCTCTTCAAGGCTGAATTCCTGAGGATTGCACCAAGTCATTAGCTCTGAAAATTGATCTCATTAGACGTGCCAAAAAGAATATTGATCCATAATATGCTCAGGGTCTAAATAAGGGAAGTCAAGAAGCTCTACATATAGGGGAGCTTATGTACTATGCAGAGCAACCTCCAAGATTTTAGAAGTTATCTTTTATTATTTTTCTTTATGGACGATTCACCTGAACTTCTGCGACTTCCTTGACTCCCCCTTAGAGGCAACAAAAAAAGAGGAAATCCTCACCCTTAGGCATGGAAACCATAAGATCCTCATAATGAGTGATGAAAAAGATGCAAAATTTGAATGGACATAGTGAAACACATCTATATCTCCTTATAAGAAAACCCAATTTAGGGCCTGCAAGAGTGATTCTTAAATCTACTAAAACAACTACCCAATATAATATTGCTCACTATGATGGTATAGTATAACTCATATTACAAGGGTTGAATGAGTATTAAACATGATCCAACCTATTTCAATCTATGATGAAATTATAAAAGCCTGAAAAGTAACAAATTGTATCTATGTCCCTCCATAATGAAACAAATCTTAGGATTATTCACAAAATCAGAGAAAGATACAAAGTAAAATCAAGCAAGGCATAGTCTGATATATCCCCTTCTTTTTTCTTACCTAAATACTGGCTAGGGTCAAAGAAGGATACAATATCTATTTTAAGTAAACTCCAAGATGAGAAAACTACAAAATCTTGCAATAACTCCTCTCTAAAGAGGCACTAATAGAACTCTAAAGCTAAATTATTTTTTATAGCGTATCCTTGGGATTTATATAGGAATTTTTTTTGGAGTTGGACCTCATAAATTTGACTGGAAAGTATTCTATAATTCGATGCACGGAGAGTAGGTACTCTCAAAAATCCATTTGCAACAATGGCGACAAATTGGAAAGGTGGTGCACCTTTTTAGAACTCTAAAAGTGCCTCAAGGTACGTTGTCAAATGGGGAAGTACTGTCATCCTATAATTAAAACTAGGACACATGTCAAAATGGTGGGTGTCCTTGGAAAACAATTTTTGAATCCAGTTGGAAGATGCATGATTTTGAAATGTGATGACTCGATGTGTGAACCCTTCAGAGAGAGAATTTATTGCGACCTGAGTTTGGGGAGTGTGGTGCACCCTTATTTTGTGAACCCCAACATCCATGTAGATTCAGTAGATGATATCTATAGGTACTAACAATGTTCCTTCAACTCCCTTTTTCATAACACTGTCGAGTCCACATGTAGATATCTAATAAAGGATTATAATTATTACATGTGATTAGTTGAAAATTATATGAATGGTTCTTTAATAAATAACTACTGTGCATGTGCAATAGTTTTCTAGTGGAATTTTGACATCAAAACCTTGTATTGAAGATCATTGCAACACTTTCATTCATGTATCACTTTTTCATTAATGGTGTTGTAAAATAATTTTATGTATTCTTGATAACTAAATAATGCTTTTTTTATTCCATTTTTAGTTTTTGAAATCAAAGACTCCTCCTAGTGTTTGTGCCTCATTAAATCATGGTGTTTCTGCAATAGTACAAAGTTCTAGACAAAATTAACCAAGGCATGAAAGAGATTAGTAAATTTTATTTTTTCTTTTAATGGTTGATATTAAAATTTTTAATACATGTGTATAGTTTAATTTCTATCTTGATTCTTATGAAGGGTGCTTGTCACTCTAGATCATGAGTGTAACGCTCTTGTGGATGAAAACACTGACTATTTATCAGGCATATGTGAATATTATGTTTTATTTTATTCTATAATTCAATTTATATATATATATTAATTATTGATGCTTATACTTGTGTTTTTATCAATTGGAGCTCAAGAGGAGGATGAGTGAGTGTACTCGAAAGGCTCTGGTATCATATGCTTCTCCATCCACCTAGAATTTGAAGGAAAATCATGATCTATTTTCTTCCCCTCGTAGGAAAGGACTAGATTAGGGACATTCATTGTATGCCTATATGGATTTTATGGACATATTTTGTATATATTACATATGTGACAATTTATGTTCGTTTGGCTTTCAAGAAGCTTGTATGATTGTATTGGATATATTACATGTATCACATTATTGGATATATTTATATGACTCTATTCCCTATGAGTATTTATAATTTATTATTTATGCAAGCACTTCATGTTTCACATCTTTTTACATGCACTACTTCATGCCTTATAGATTGCTCATGCCTTTGACATATTTATGTTTTTCATGTATATATGTATATTGTTGCTTCATGATATTTATGATTTATGGGTACATGTATGTTTCATGTCTTAAGTGTAATTATGTTTATCACTCATACAAAACATGTATGCTAAATGCGACATAAGTAAATTTGTATGTATGCATGCCACATAAATTCATTGGTATGCTTCATGATTCATGTACTATGTTGTATTCACATATACGCTTCTTGTCTTAAGTGAATGCATATGTATGCTTCATGCTTTATCTTCTATGTGTATTCAAATATATGCTTCCTAACTTAAGATAATTCATTTGTATGGTTCATGCTGTATGTGTTACTTTTATTCACATGTATTCTTAATGACAAGTGAATTTATATGTATGCTTCATGTTTTATGTGTCATATCATGTATTTGCATGTATGCTTCTTGACTTGAGTGAATTCATCTATATGATCCATTCTTTATGTCCTACATGCATGCTTCATGACTTAATTGAATTCATCTGTATGTTTCATGGTTTACGTAACATGTGTATTCACATATATGCTTCAATACTTAAGTGAATTCATTTGAAGGATTCATGCTTTATGTACTACATGTATTCATGTGTATGCTTTATGACTTAAGTAAATTCATATGTATGCTTCATGCTTTATGTGCTATGAGTATTTACATATATGATTCTTTCTTAAGTGAATTCAAGTGTATGCTTCATGCCTTATGTGTTATGTTATTCATATGTATACTTAATGAATTAAGTGAATTCATGTCTTATGTACATATTCATGTGTATTTTTTGTGCATTATAGGTTTCCCAAAGTGTGATTCATACCTTGATTGCACAATCCCATTCTTACGTGTATTTGGAATTCATATCTCACATATATTCATGTGTGTGATCATGCCTTATGGGTGTTTGTATGCATCCCTGACATGAAGCACTTGTATGATTATTAAAATCTCCATTCAATACCCAAAAATATATGATCATATAAGTTTTAATCAAAACTTATTCGTATGAGACAACAATCATAATTAAATCATTAATTGAAATTATAACACAAATTGCACTTTACGCACTTAAAGGGATGCACTGGTATAGAGTGGTTCAAATTATTTAGGGAAATTGGGGAGCTAAACAAGGGTGTCTCCTAAATTTACTCACCCAACTGGAGGTATTGGTGCAAATGGTTTCAGCCCACAACAAACAATTTAAAATATACACAACACTGCACCTTTCAATTAATGAACAGTTTTGCAACTTTTTGCAACAAAAAAAATGTTGATGCCACTTGAAAACAAAGTTATATCTTGTAAAATAGAGAGAGGTTTTCATAGGTGGTGGTAACAAAACCTTATATCCTTATACAATTTTTTCTACATAGTGTGAGACCGGATAAATTCTCCGTCAAATTTTGATGCATTTTGAACTTTATGCACTTAAGGGGATGCATCATTACAGAGAAGTCTCTAACATTCTAGGGTCTTAGGGAGCTGAAAAAGGGAATTCTTGGTGTTTACCTACCTAGCTAGAGTTTTAGGAAAAGATGATTTAAGTGCACGACGAGTGGTTTAAAAGATAAATAATGTTGCACTTTTCAACTAAGTGCTTTTGCAACATTTTGCAACAAACAAGAAGTTGTCATCGTGTGCAAACAAAGACAAATCTTTTGAAATGGGGAGATATTTTGGTATGAAGTTTTAACACGACCTTGTATCCTTAGATGAATCATTTTTATGTGGTATGAGAGCTAAGAAATGTTTCATCAAAGTTTGAGATTTTTGGCTTTTTATGCACTTAAAGAGATGCATTGGTACAAAGTTGTTTGGATGAATTGAGGAGCTGAACAAGGGAATTCATAACATTTACCCACCCAACTAAATTTTTCCATGCAGACAATTTGATGTCACAATGAATGGTTTGAAAGATACAAAATGTTGTACCTTTCAACTGAGTGCTTTTGCAACTTTTTGCAACAACTAAAAAGTTATCACCTTATGCAAATGAAGTTGAATCTTCAAAAAATGGGGAGAGGTTTTTTGAGGTGGTGGTAACAAAAACCTATAGAATTTTTGAGATTGTTGGTATGTGGTTTTTAAACATATTATTAATAGTATGTGAACACTGCACTCACAAATGTTTGCGTATTCATTCATCTTTTCCTTGCGTAATGACAAAGCTTCATTTTCCAAGGTAATGGAAGGTAACTATTCATATTAATTAGTGAGTGAAATTTTTTTATTGATGTTTTCTTCTTCTTTATTGATGTCTACTTGTTCTTTATTGATGTTCCTTTTAGGAGTAAAAAGTATTTATTTATATATCATATGATAGGAAAACTAAAAACAACAAGAAATGCACATAAGTATCTCACTCAATGAAAACCAAAAAGAATATATATAATTTCAGTTGTACAAATATACATTTCATATGTATATATATTTAAATAAGGTTGATATTATAATTGTTTTTTATTCACATTCAGTCCAATGAACCATCTCGATCCAACCTACTCTTTATTGTCTCAAGTATTGACTCATGGTCTGACTCATAAACCTTCCAAAGAGTCTTAATTTAGGGTTTACATATATATATTTGATCAAATGGACATTTGATACAAAAAAAACCATTCAAATAATGAAGAATCTTCTTTTGAATCTCCTAATCCTTTTATGACCACAACATAGGGTTCTTCATACAATACCTTCTAAGTCACGTAGAAATAACAACCACTACTCCTATAGGGTATTCTAAGTCTTCTCCATATGTAACAAATTGATTCATTTTCCCTTTTTCCTCCAGACAATGATAAAAATAATAATCCATTCTGTCTTCATTATATTCAGGTGCAATAACAAAAATAAAATGATCTACAATGATACATGCATGATGATGAGATTAATTTAGTGAATAATTAAGATAAAATAACATATTTAAAATTATTTACATGTGGATAGTTTACCTAGTTGCATGAGATCAGACAAGTGGTCAAATTCAATTGACGCTTCCATTTGTGTGAGTTGAATTTTTGTCAAGGGTCGATATGTCTCAACCACATGATAGTGTATTGCCCCTTCATTGAAGCTCCCATGCATCACGATCCTCCTTTGCATGCTTAACATCTGACAAATTCAACATATGCTAAATACCAAAGATCCTATGCATCATTCTCAACCAATAAAGTATTTGGGAGTTATTCAATTGTGATCCAAAATTGTTTGACCATATGATATGTTGACAGTGTAATATGCTCCTGCTAGCCAAATCACTATAGAAAATTTGAAATAAACCCTGCACAAACTCTATAGAATGTGTCCAAGAATTCCTGATATATAAAAGATACTCCCTTAATATCTTCTTATTCTCCTCCATTCTTTCTGTAATCACCTAAAATTGGTCTAGCAAACCTATAGCCCCTATTTTCAATTAATTGGTCTTAATAAATCCTAAAATCTAAGACATTATTGCTAGACTCTGATTATGAGAGCATTTAATCAAATTTTCTTACATAATCCTAATCCTAACTTGTTGAATCAAATAATCAATCATCCAAGCTTAAAATTGTATAAAACATTGGGGTGAATAAAAAAGTCCCAAGTCCCTTTTAATAAAAAAGTGAACCCATTCACACATGAGTGTGCACTCAAAAAAATCAAAATAAAACAAATAAAATGGAAAATACCAATTATGTCTTATTCCCCACAAAGTTGACCAATCAAAATCACTTTATCATCTCACATGGATTGAGAAAAGTTGCATCTCCAC
This sequence comes from Thuja plicata, assembly GCA_018584345.1. Classification (NCBI taxonomy): domain Eukaryota; kingdom Viridiplantae; phylum Streptophyta; class Pinopsida; order Cupressales; family Cupressaceae; genus Thuja; species Thuja plicata. The sequence continues at coordinate 831,625 of MU224434.1, read as the reverse complement.
CATTGTTAATTCTCTTTTTCTCCTTAATATCAATCACTCATTTCTTGGAATCTCTTATAAAATGGATAGCTCCTTTCTCATGGAAAAAGAAGAAGAATATTTGGAGTAGAGTTATAATGCTATTTTCATTCTAGAGCTTATTTTGTGCACTTGTAGTTCTTACTTGCATAGTAGTTTACTTGCATTCTTGCATTGTTAACTTCATTTCTTAACTTAATGACATTATAGTTTCCTTTCATAGCTTAATGTAGATGCATTTTTCTTCTCATTTGGTAGATTGATTTTGCATCTTAGTTCCACTTGTTATATTCGCTATGCATTTAGTTTTCTAGTTCACACATTCTCATCTTCAAGCTTTTAAAGAGTAAAGTATGCAAGTCTATGCATCTTGCTCCATCTTGCATTGAATCTTCCATTTTGGAGTAGTCAATTCACTAATTTTCTATGTCCAATCTGATGGGAAACTTATGAGAATCACACTCACGTCAACTAGGAAGCAATAAGCCAAGTTCAAGGGTTTTTATGCTATGTTTGATCTCTATTTTACTAATCCATTTGATGTAATGGTTTATTGAAGTGTTTGGTTGCAGATTCTAATCAAAAATTTTACCACACAAACATTTTGGCACCCAGTGTGGGGTAGAAAACTAATTTTTTTGCCCCATTATTCACATTTTTTTACATTTGATGAAACTACACTCACTGTTGTACAAAGTTTGTTGAAAACTCGTACAACAATTCATGATTCTGTAATTTTTCATTTGGGAATAATAGATTTGTCACATGAGTATGCTTTTTGCTTATTTTGTCATTTCAAGACATTGCATTTATCATTTGGAAATATATATATTGTCGCACGAGTTTCAACTCTAGTATGCTCTCTGTGTTTTTTCGTCTCAGAAACAATGAACATTTTTAAGGGTCATAATGAGTTAATATTGATTTCGTGACTTGTGGCATGTTTTGTGGGAAACTGTTTTCTCTCTGGTTTTGTTGCCTCACTAGTTTTTGTAGGATTTTTTGGGGAAGATACGCTTGTCAAAGTTTCACTAGGACACTTTTTTTTGCAAAATTACTAACGATTTGTGCTTCTAGGACGCTTTGAGAGAAGAAAGTTGAAAAATACTAATGCTAATGTTTGCAGGTTGCCTTGAATTCATCAAGAAAAAAAATTGCATGCTTTCTTAGATGATTTCTTAGGCACATAGCTTAACTAGGGTGTTGTTTGTTTCTGCAAAGTTAGACATTAGGGGATTATGCTCTTCTCACTTTGAGAGAATCAGAAACCCAAACGTGTTTGATTGAGATTGAGAAAGTGACACTTTTATTTTGGTAAATGAACGTGTTTGATGTGTTTGGGAGACACTATGAAGTAGGAGATTATGCTCTTTTCCTTTTGTAAAAATCAGAAATCTTGACCTTCACTAGCTATCCATTTACTTTTTCTTGCATTTACTTTTAGAGGGCTTTCCAAGAGAGCAATCTTTTGGGAATGAACCAAGTGGGGAACAAGAAAACTCAGGTACTCTACCCCACTATAATCAAATGATTCATTCAATCCAAAGAGAGGGATGACATGCCTATTTTCTATTCCTAATGCTTCTTCATGTGTAGGGCCTTGTTTCCTGAATCTTGCTAAGCAAGACTACATTTGATTGGGCGCTTGTAGGGCCTTTTTGGTCTCAATGTTGTTTACAAGACTACAAGGGGAATACATTCAAATTGTATTGGGCCGAGAGATCTCAATCTTTCTTTCAAGACAATTCATTTTGGGAACTTGTAGGGCTATATGCCTTAAATTCACCTAAGAAACTACATGGGGTTGTCATGAATGGATGTCCTTACTAAAAACCCTTAGATAGAGGCTACCCAATTCATCTCCAGAATTATCATAATATTTGTGCAAGGATCAATCCAAGTGGATTTACCCAGATCACCTGAAGGTTTTACACTCACCATATATATTCCAAAGGATTTTTTTTAGCATGCATGTGGCATGAGGGAGCTTATGCGATTCGAGCATTGAGTCTCTTTTCAAAACCCACAACATGCATATTCCTTGAAAAATCCAATATCACTTTGTGTGAGGCAAAATAATATCAAGTGTGGGAAAATATTTTGATGCTAAGTGAATTTTACTTTAGGGGAAGAAAGTGCTCAATTATCTCATCTATGTGTTTGATGTGCTTGAGACACTTGACATTTAAACCTTTGCAACAACAACACTTTTGAAAAACATAACACATCGTCCAAACTTGACATTTGATACAAAAGAAAAAAAGTGGAAAACTATCTTGGGTATCCTTTCATGGTCCTTTCACAACAATTGCTAGTTCTTAGCTACACAAATTTGGCTCACCCAATGTCACTCATCTTAGTTTCCTATTTGATCTAGCTGGTCCTACGCTTTTTCATCAATAATATTTTGCATATCAACTTGGTCACAAGTGTCTCCCAACAGGTATTCGGACCTCATTGCATGATACCTTGTACCTTGTTCAGAAAACCTTCTTATCTTCTTCTATAAAGCTACTAGACAAGCAATCATTCAAACATCTTTGACATTGACTTCATCAACCTAGTTACTCTAGAACTATAACTGTGATTGTTTTTCATGGTCCAAATGAGAAGTCAAAAAGCTGATCTCAATTCTAAGGGGATAGCTATCGATGATTTTGGTCAAGCTCCACCTTCTTGTCATAAACCCAAAACAGATTTTGAAATCTCACAAAAGGTCACTTTGGTTCCACAATAGATAGTACCCTTGTTTGACTCATCAACCTTGGTTGCACATAACACATCAACCATGTTAGCTTACGATTAGGGGTCCCAACATGACCACCAGAGTCAACACACCAATGCCTCTTCTTCCATAGAAGAGCCCGCTTTCGAAGATATTAGGAAGTGTCAACAAGAAAAAAACTTATAGAAGATGATGCACACTATTATGAAATTGGATAATGGAAATTATTTCATCCATCTTGTGTCAACAGGTGTTAAAATTCCACCCGACTTTGACATTGAGGGACTCATACAACAAGAGGAGGAGTCCCCCATTACCATTCTCAAACAAAAACTACAAGATATGAGATGAAAATTAAGGGAACGAAAGAAAGAAAAGGAACAACCTCCTAGAAAATACTCATTAGAGTCTATATGTCCCTTCCCATTCACTAAAAACTTTCACATGCCACCATTCTCCCCAAAGGTAGAGATTCCTAAATATGACAAGTACAATGGGGAAGGTGGCCCTCAAGATCACATAAGAGAATTTTGTGCTCTTAGTATGGAATTTATGCATGATGAGACATATCTAATTTGACTATTTCCTCAAAGCCTCAGTGGCCAAGCCTTGGAATGGTTCACAAAGCTCACACCTGGTATTCAAACATTTGATGAGATTGTACAAATATTCATTCAACACTATTCATACAACATATTACACATAGTTACAATGCTAAACCTATGCAACACTAAGAAACACATTGGTGAACCATTTGTTAAATTTCTAAAAAGATGGAGAAAGATATTTGCAAGATATGCAAGGAAAATCCCTGAACCAAAAAATATTGACATCTTCATCAACAACCTAGTTCCAGATGAATTATGTAGCACAAATGCATAAACACACCTCTTTTAGTGACCTAGTTGATAGCGCTATGAGGATCAGAGATGTTCTCATAAGGAAAGGAGAGCTCCCCTTGAACAAAGACGCTAAATCTTGTAACAATGGAAATAACAAGGATAAGAGTAATTACTAGAATATGAATCATAATGTGGTTAATGATGGTGTAGTTGACTCACCAGAGAATAAGCCTAAGGAACTAGTATTCAACCTCACTAATAGCATACATGCTACCAAGAATAATTCGGCTACCCCTAACTCTCCTAAGAAAATTGAGGACTCTCAGAAAGATAAGGCACCTTTGATGCTGCGAGCTAAGAAAAAATTTACTCCTCTTGGAGAGCCTTTAGAAGATGCATTAAAGACATTGGTTTCTAATAAGATAATCATGATTCCTAGCTCAAAACCTTGGGAGCTTGAGGTAAAACCTAAGTGGTGGAAGAAAAATCACTACTGTGAGTTCCATAAGAACAAAGGACATTTGAAAAATTATTGTATGAAGCTTAAACATGTGATAAAAGATCTGATTGATGATAAGGCTATCATGGTTGGTACTCATAGATCAAAAGATGACCATAAAGCTTTCAAGTAACCTCTACCATGCTATAAGAAAGGAAAATCCTCAAAAACCTTAGGAGATATGGTGAATCATACCTATGCTAATACCGACAACATGATTCACATGCTCAAACCTTCTGACCGTTCAATCAACATCATTATTGTTAAAGACAAAGAAACTGATTATGCCAATGTGGTCACTTATGGTCAATCCAAGGTCACTCTTAGGGGAGCCACACCTATACCTAAACAAACTGTTGTACCAACAGGAAAGCCCTTGTCATCAAAATAAGCTAGTATATCTCTTTCAACTATGAGCTACAATTTGGTTGAGAAGTTAAAATAGACTCCTACTCAGATCACTATCCTAGAATTGCTAAAATTGTTTCCATCGCATAAGGAGATCCTCAAGAATACACTTTTGAAAACTAATGTTCCTAAAGAACTTGATGTCGGTCAGTTCCAGACCATGGTGAATCAGTTGACTTCCCCTCACTATCTATCTTTCTTAGAAGAATATAATAAGGCACTCAGTCACCCCCATAACCAACCTTTGCACATAGAAGTCCTCATTCATAAGCATTAAGTCAAATATGTTTTGATAGATGGAGGCACTGGTTTGAACATCTTTACTCTCAAGCTAGTGACATCATTGGGTTTCTTCAAACATGCTATTGATCCCAAGAGAAAGATTACCATAAAAGCATATGATGAAGAGGAAAGGTCATCAAAAGGACTAGTAGTGCTACCTATCAGTGTGGGACTATTTGAATGAAATGTCATTTTCCAAGTATTAGACTTACCTTTGGCATACAATATCTTTCTATGGAGACCTTGGATTCATGACATGCAGGCTGCTCCCTCTGCTTATCACCAATGTGTAAAATTCCCACACAACAGGGTGAAAATTTCTATCTCAGCTGAAAGAACATACTCTTGCAATGCATTGAAACAGGCAAAGAGCATGGTCCCTCATAATAAAGAAGCATCCCAGGGATCAACGTATGAAGACTCCCACATAAAAATCATGAAGAGTTTTGAGGAGAAATTGAAAATTAATAATACAAGCATGGGGGAATACCAGTTGTCCATGACTAACCTCCCTACATCCCCTATGTCCTACGGGTTGCCATCATCATCCTTCAAATCATCAAGCTATCAGAAACTAGAGATACATGAAGGGAATGGCATGGTCAAGGTTCGTGTCCCTTTTTCTAGAGAAAATGAGGAAAAATCCGTCCTGGCATGGATTTGCAAGGGAGAATATCAAGAGATTAAGCATGTTGAAATTTTCCCTGAGAAATATGGCAAAGGTTACAATCTTGCCAAGCAAATGGGATACAAAGGAAAGGGACCCTTGGGAAAGGATAAAGGATTACTAGAGCATATACATATGGATTTTCAAAATCCCATTGAAAAAATAGGAGTGGGATACCATGAACAAGAATTCGATCCTTCCCCCAACAACATCCCTGCTAATACTTGCATGGATATATCTAACAACAAGAGTGATGAAGAAGTAGAACTCACTCCATTATCTTTTGAAAGATTCCTTAATATTCAAGATCTTGGATATCAAGGAGAACCATACATCCCACAGTCATTCCACAATGATTCTAGAGCTCACTTCTAACCAAATGAGATCTCATCTCCTCTTTTACAAATAGATTCCCAAATGACAAAATAAAAAATAACCAATTTCGCTCAACAAGTTGACTGACCTATGAGAGAGATTGACCTAGAGCAAGAGACTGAGCCTGAAGTCAGACATCCAAACTGGGGGAAACTCATTCCCATCTCTCACATTCTTTACCCCATTTCTCAATGATTGCATGAATTCTATTAAGGAGGCTTCAGCTCCAACACAAAATAGTGAGACTAAGCATGAAGAAAATATCAATGATTCCAACGTCAATAATGCTGCTTCAAAAACGGTCTCTCGGTACTTGGACACACTTGACCATACTCATATTCAATACGACTTTGGGAGAAAAGTAGGACATTCTTTAGAGGAAAGACACCCTAACTGGGGGAAAAATGTGGCTCCTACTCATGTGCTATAATTACCCCGCTCTATTGAAACTGACTCTAATGAGTATGAGTGGGATTCATTCTTTGATGCTACAATTGACATTGAAGTTGATGTCATTCATAAATATGCTCCTCAAAGAAAACCAAGAGAAATTTATAATACCATTCAAGCTTCCAGAGAAGAATATGACTCAGAATGTGAAGAGGAAGACATGCCTCCTCTTCCTCCCAACATAAAATGGAACTTTGGGAATAATAACTGGGCTACTCTTCCATAGGTAGTTCATAATCAAGATTCAGAGGAAGAGGATGGAAAAAATTGGAGTCTTGCAGATCTTGGCATGACTCCCCATACACATATCCCATCCTTAAGAATTTAAGTTGTGCTAATGAGTGTTTTTTTGAAACAAGTGGCTTCTCGTGAAGTAAGAGAAAATGCTAACGCTAGGTCAGTTAGGTCAAACTTGCACAATACCAACAACGAATCCTATAGTAATGTTAGGATGAATCATGGTCTAGACGGTCCTTCAGAGAGTGCTGTAACAAATCTTCTCTTACCTATCAAGAACCTTGATCTTGATAAATCGATCCTATCCTTAGAACCAGTTGAATCTTTACCTCTTGTCCATCCTGAGCTCATTGAATGGAGCCCAACAGAGCCTTTGAACTTAATCTCCACATCCAATGACTACACCTTGGCTTGTTAATTGAAATCCATCGAGCCCTACACCTCTTCCACCAGTGCAATGAGCGTGAACATGATGGAGGGGGACATCAAGTTTCTTAGCTTAAAGAGAAAAGAAAAAAAGAAAAAAAGGTTTGATGGTGAAAACCATTTTGTGGCAGTATCAGAACCAAAATTAGAAAAAAAAAGTGTAGCCAATGGTGAAAACCTCTCTGAGGTGCCGGAAGATGGGAAACTTGATCTCCTTCCTAATCACTTTTGAGAAATATCCTTAGTACTGATAGAACCAACATAAGTGGTAAATTTGGGAACAATCGAGCCACCTAAGCTAATCTTCCTAGCACATTCTCTATCTAAACACGAAAAGAAAGAATTTGTCCAATTCTTCATGAAAAAGAAAATCAACTTTGCTTAGTCCTATTCAAACATGCCAGGACTAGACACAGATCTGATTATGCATCACTTGACAATTGTGCTAGGAGTCAAACCAGTCAAGTAAAATATTTGCAAGATGCATCCTCATGTGGCACTATTAGTTAAAGAATAATTAGGAAAACTACTAAAGGATGGATTCATCCGTGCCATAGAATATGATGATTGGATTTCTAACATTGTCCCTATGATTAAACATGATAATTCCATTCAAGTTTGCACAAAATTCAGAGACTTAAACAAGGCTTTCCCTAAAGATGATTTCCGATTACCTAATATTGACATGATTGTGGACCTCACAGCTGGTTACAAGTTGTACTCTCTAATGGATGGCTTTTCTAGTTACAACTAGATAAGAATAGCTCCTGAGGATCAAGAGAAGACCACTTTCACATGCACCTAGGGCACATTTTGTTATAATTTCATGCCTTTTGGTCTCAAAAATGCTGGAGAAACATACCAAAAAGCTATGACTACTATATTTCATGATATGATGCACAAAAACATGGAAGACTATGTAGATGACACCCTGGAAAAATCAGCAACACGAGCTACTCTGCTAGAAGATTTAGAAATAATTATGGACCAAATGGAACACTTCAATCTTAGACTGAATCCTAAAAAGGCTTCTTTTAGTGTAACCTCTGGTAAAATTCTAGGGTACATTGTTTCAGCTAAAGGAATTAAGGCTGACCCTAAAAAGGTAACAACAATAATGGAAATGCAACTCCTCACAACATCAGTCAAATGAGGACTTTGCAAGGAAGACTTCAATCTATTAGGAATTTTATTTCCCAACTTGCCAATAATGCACAACCTTTCACAAGAACACTACACAAATGAGTTACCTTCAAATAGGATGAAGGATGTGAGAAAATTTTTCAACAAATCAAGGAATATCTAGCTAATCCACCCATATTGATGGCAGTAATACCAAGAAAGCATCTCCTCCTTTACATTTCAACTACCAACATATCACTTGGAGCTTTACTATCACAACAAGATGAAACAATAAAATAAAGAGCTATATATTACATAAGCATAACTATGGTATCCTACGAGCATAACTACACTATTATTGAAAAGGAGTGCCTTTCTGTGGTTTTTTCTTCTAAGAAACTTAGACACTACATGCTAGCACATTCTATCAAGCTAATTGCTAAAATTGATCCTTTGAAGTATCTATTGAACAAAGCAACTCTCACTGGATGACTGGAAAAATGGGTCATGATTCTTAGTGAGTTTGATATTGAATATGTAGATAGAAAGGCCATCAAGGGACAAGTTATTGATGACTACTTGGTAGATGGTCCTCTCACTGATGACCAACCTTTACTTATAGAATTTCATGATGAAGCTATCCCGCATCTCATAGAGCATGCATGGAAGATGTTCTTTGATAGGTCCTTCACTCAACAAGGGTCCGGTGCTGGAGTACTCTTTATTCACCTCAAGGTTAAAAAATTCCTAAAGCATACAAAATGAGGTTCCCTTGCACTATTAACATTGCTGAATATGAAGCCTTGGAAAATGGACTCCTAGCTAGTAATTAATCAAAACAATGATCAATATCAAACAAAGGATGAGAATCTTGTGCCATATAAAAGGATGATTTCTGATCTCAAGAAATTCTTCATGTTCATCACCTTCCAGCAAGTCCTAAGAGCAACAAATAGAGTTGCTGACACTATGGCTACTTTAGCCTCCATGTTACAACTAGAAGAGCATCAGTTCCATTATGAATTCCTGGCAGAAGAATTCCCTTTCCCTACATATGAGTCGCCTGAATCCCATATTATCTGCTGAATTGTGGGCACTACACCTTCCCGCTATAGTCAAATCTACTCCTACCTCCATGACCAAATTATCCTTCCTGACTTATCTAAAAATGAAAAAAAGAAACCTTATAAGGAACACATCATGTTACTTGATCATGGCTAACGACCTGTATAGAAGAGGTCTTGATGGTACTCTCCTAAGGTGTCTAGAACATGAAAAATCTAAGCATGTACTTAAGGAATTCCATGAAGGTATCTATGAGTCTCACTCGAATGGCCTTTTGTTAGCTAAGAAAATATTGCAAATAGGATACTATTGAACCTCCTAAAAAAATATGCTAAAGCTTGCAGAAAGTGTCAGACTCATGGTAACCTCATTCATGCTCCTTCACAAGAATTTTTACCTTTTATCACCGACTAGCCATTCCAAAAATGGGTCTTTGACCTCATAGGGAAAATATATCCATCTTCCTCTAGCGGGAACAAATTTATTATCACTGCAACTGAGTACTTTACAAAGTGGGTTGAAGATATTCCTCTCATTAAAGAAACTTTGAAACAAGTGTCCATGTTCATTTTGAATTATATCATCTGCAGGTATGTGATAGCCTCCTCTATCATCATGAACAATGGAGGAAAATTTAAAAAAAGGATATGGATGAGTTATGTGAAAAATTCAAAATTACTCAACATTGTTCCTCTATCTACTATCCTCAAGGGAATAGACAAGCTGAAGCTTCCAATGAAAACATATTGAAGATTCTGCACAGAATAGTCAGTAAGACAGAAAAAGACTGACATCTTCAACTCAATCCAGCCTTGTGGGCCTATCAAACTAGTATCTTGACAGCTACAGGGGAAAAACCATTTTCCATGGTATATGGAGGAGAAGCTGTATTTCCCATTAAGGTAGAACTACCATCACTCCGAGTTAACTTACATGGACTCATTGCTGATAAAGACTATCAAATTTCTAGAATCCAGGAGCTTTAACTACTTGATGAATGTAGAAGAGCCACATTTGACCATCTAAGGGTTTATCAGAAGAGAATGTCTTGAGGCTACAACAAGAAGGTATGAAACAAATAATTTCAGGTTGGTGACCTTGTACCTAAAGAGAATCCAAAAAATCAGCAACATTGTGAACAAAAAGGGAAGTTTGAGCCTAACTGGCTGGGTCCCTTTATGATCACTGTAACATTTGGCTCTATAGCCTATCAAATGTCAACTCTAGAGGGGGAAACTTCACAGACTCCATTAATGATCTTCACCTAAAGAATTTCTACACTTGAGGCATTCTTCCAGGCCAGCAGCATGTACATACATATATGATCCTAAAAAATATCAAAAACATCAAAAAGCAGAAAAAAGTCAAAAACATTTGGAAAAAGTCCTAAAAAAATGATTATCATGGTGAAAACCAAGAAACAGGTGCCTTGATATATCAAACAAAAAATAAAATAAAAAAAGAAAAAAAAGAAAAAAAGAAAAAATACAAAAGAATTAAAAAATCGAGAAAAGTGACTTGGTGAAAACCTGGAAATAAGTGCCTTGGTAGAAAAAGTAGAAATTATGCCAAGTGGTAAAAACCTGGCAACATGCACCACTTGTAATCAATGCTCCATCTATCAACATGTCGCTTGACTATCTTGACCTTGGGCTAATAGCAAAGTTGACCTCTTACGTTTGGAACCAATCGTCCTGTTGAGTCCTAGGGTTGCATCCTAGTTCCTACATTTGCATACCTTGTCAGTTGTCCTACTCCTCATTTTCTATCATGGTCTTCTAGCCACCTATATAATTTTCCACTGACACATTGGTGTTTCTCAACACTCCATTTTGGACAAACTAGTGTTTTTCAACACACATCAGACAAAACTTACAAGATTTGCACAATAACATGACAAACCAACATAGCGGTGTTTCTCAACACCCACATCGACAACTTATAGAGACTGGATGCTTGATGATATTTTTCTTGAATGAGGTATTTTATCAATGATTTCATACTATTTTCTTTGATTTCTACTTGTTGGTGTGGTCCCAATGATCCTTACGTCAAGTAACTAGGGTATATGTGGTAAGAGCTTCCATATTAAAGTGGATAAGCCTTACATCCCTCGATCCTACTTATTTGCATGCTAAGGTGAGGTTGGACTATCTCCTTGTCTATTATTCTACTTGTTTACATAAGGACACACTCATGGTTATCATGGCACTAAATGCCTTGGTACTGGTGTATGTTTGCAAAATCAATTGGAGACAATGTTCAGGTCATCCTAGTTCCTATACCTAGATGCTTATGTTGCCTCCCATATTTTATCTGATGAAAGCCATAATCATACCCTTATGGTTTCCCTGGCACTAGTAAGGGTTGTATCGACTTCGATCTCCAAAAACATCTGATGATGAAAATACGGACTACCAGAATTAGTGACTTGACTACTCGTGTCATAGGCTGTATTTTGCATTCCTAGCCTTGTATTCTAGCATAATAACAAAGCACACACTTTTTTGTAGGAGAAAGTGGGGAGCTATCCCTCCAATCATTGAATCCTTTGCTAAAGAACTCAACTGCATTTTATCTCCTTAAGGTTATCTATTTCCAATTTTTGAAAGTTCTCCGATGGATGTGAAAATTTGATGACATTTTGATACTCCAAAATGCATTTTAACCTACTTTTTGTAAATGTAATTGATCACTGATGCTTTCCTCACAGATTCTGATTTGAGATTTCCCTTGATCAATTTTCTTCCATATTTCTCTCTTCTATCCAAAAATTCAACTCAAGTCAATCCTGATCAACTCTTGGTCACCTAGAACTCAAACAGGCTCGCATCTCAAACTTCTCAATACTTTTCAATCTATTAGGGTTGTGCCTCCCCTCCTTTCAATTTCTCTCCCGAGGGGGTAGTACCATTACATAAATAATGTGATTCACATCAACAAGTTCAATCTCTAGGGGCATCAGGCCCTATTTCAAATAAAAAATTAATCAAGCGATTCTTCTCACTATGCATCAAATCTAAATCTCTAGGGGCATATCAGGTTCATCACACCATATCAATCTGATAACTCCTCTCAATCTAATAACTCCCCTCAATCTACTAACTCCTCTCAATCTGGTAATTAGCTTCATCAAGACTCATATCAAGTCAATTATCCTAATAAATCAATAGAATGGAAATCAGTCTCATCGCACCACATCAAGTTGATTCATCATTCAAACCTAATCCAAAATTGGGAAATCTGCTTGGACGATAGACATTCAATTTCATCGCTTCACATCAAGCTGAATGCTCAAACTCTTTTATCAGTATTCACTCAATCAAGCCTGGAGCTGATATCTTCAGATCTCCTTGTCAGTCTTCTCTCAATCAAGTCTGGAGCTGATACTTGCAAATATCTATCAATCTTCGTCCAATCAAGCTCAGATTTGACACTATCAGTCTTTTCTCAATCAAGTTAGGAGTTGATACTTGCAAATCTCTATCGATCTTGCTCAAAGTTAGTACTATCAGTCTTCACTCAATCAATTCTGGTGCTAATATATTCAAAACACAATCAGTCTTCATTCAATCAAGTTTAGAATCGGTTCTGATCTGTGAGATAAATTCATCACTTCACATCATGCTATTTCCTGATCCAATCAAGCTTCAAACATTCTTTGACTCAATGTGTTCCCAGATCAATCACACATTAGTCAAAGAGGGGCAAATGTAATCACCTAAAATTGGTCTAGCAAACCTATCGCTCCTATTTCTGATTAATTGGTCTTAATAAATCCTAAAATCTAAGATATTATCGCTAGACTCTAATTATAAGAGCACTTAATCAAATTTCCTTACATAATCGTAATCCTAACTTGTTGAATCAAATAATCAATTATCCAAGCTTAAAATTGCATAAAACATTGGGATAAATCAAAAAGTCTTAAGTCCCTTTTAATAAAAAAGCGAACCCATTCACACATGGGTGTGCACTAAAAAAAATCAAAATAAAACAAATAAAAGGGAAAATACCAATTTTTTCTTATTCCCCACAAAGTTGACCAATCAAAATCACTTTATCATCTCACATGGATTGAGGGAAGTTGCATCTCCACCATTGATCATTCTCTTTTGCCCGTTAATATCAACCACTCATTTCTTGGAATCTCTTGTTAAAGGGATAGTTCCTTGCTCATGGAATAAAAGAAGATTTGGAGTAGATTTATAATGCTATTTTCATTCGAGAGCTTATTTTGTGCACTTGTAGTTCTTACTTTCATAGTAGTTTACTTTCATTCTTGCATTGTTAACTTCATTTCTTAACTTAATGAGATTCTAGTTTCCTTTCATAGCTTAATGTAGATGCATTATTCTTCTCATTTGGTATCTTAATCTTGTATCTTAGTTCCATTTCTTATATTTTTTATGCATTTAGTTTTCTAGTTCATGCATTCTCATCTTCAAGCTTGTAAAGAGTAAAGTATGCAAGTCTATTCATCTTTCTCCATTTTGTATTGAATCTTCCATTTTGAAGTAGTCAAGTCACTGATTTTCTATGTCCAATTTGATGGGCAACTCATGAGAATCACACTCGCTTCAACTAGGAAGAAATAAGTCAATTTCAAGGGTTTTTATGCTATGTATCTCCATTTTACTAACCCCTTTGATGTAATGGTTTATTGAAGTGTTTGGCTGGAGATTCTAATCACACATTTTACTACACACACATTTTCAATTGAATATGTGAGAGCTATATGTAGAATTATAGAAACCTCTTGTGAGTCGTAATAATTTGATTTCACCTCATTTTATGGATATAGTGTGTAGTTCTCTAAAAAGTACACAACATAAAGAATGGTATCAAGTGGGAATGTGTCCTTTCCTAACTTGAATTGCAAATCAGAACATTGGGCTCCATGAGTATGCCTTGCATACACATATACTATTTTATCACAAAAATGCCAATAAATAGATACACTAGAATCTATTCAATTACCAGTTGACATCATTTTTCTTCTTTTCTATTATTTTGATTATAGGCCACGGTCTTATAATTTCCAAATTCCACTATTTAATTCTCAATTGCATGTGTACTCTCCATATGTTGACAAATATTGCAAGCCATCACAACTAATACACATGCCATCCAAGTATGAGAGCTTGTAAAATAGTTGGTCATCTACTCATTGAAATAAAATGATTGATATCAAATCCATTGAAGATCTAGGTGGATCCCTTACATTACATTCCTTCAAAACAATGTTAGAATGCAAATCTACACATATCTGCCGATAAAAATCATAATGATTAGAAAATTCAATGTGTACCTTACGAAAAAAAGTTGTGCATGTGTTATTTATATTGACATTAAAAGGCTTAGTCATTTCAAAATATCTTTGAGTAATTTAAATTTGAGGATACATTTCTATAAATTTAGCAAAAATTGTGTCTAAGTCAAATCCAAAAAATTCTTTGAATGTAGATCATGGATTGGACTACCAATTTTAATTCTTACAACATCAATTTGATTAGGAAACACTTGTGTCTTATTGTTCCAAAAGTCTCCAATCAAGGATTTCAAAGCTTCAACAATTGCTTTATCTTTTTGTGGTAGTCTACCAGAGAATGCCCATAGGTCATTGTTGTTGGGATCCTCTACTCTTTGATGCCTTCCCACAAGTCTCATCAGAGACTTTCTGCTTATTTTAAATGATTTACTTGTCTTTCTAATGATTCAAGATTCTTGGATTGAGTGCTTACTATTGATTCCTGGATAGGTTTTAGACTTCAAAGCTACCAGTACACTCTTCATAGCATTCTAAAGAGAAGCCAACCTGAATTATTAAATTATTAAGATGACTAGACCAACTAACAAGGATACTAAACTATCATTCTACACTTAGGGTTCTACAAGACCCAGGGGGACTCCCTTTAATACCAAAAAATACACAAAATAAAGCTCACAACTGACATTAACATAAAGTGGAAATCTCACAAAAGGCTCAACAATAACAAGGATAATACTACTAGAAGGGATAATTCTACAGTGATCCTCAACTTGCATGGAGCATGAGATGAAACCAACATTGCACACAATATCACAAAAATTCAACACAACAAGGAGATACTAGATAGTGGTTAGTTATCCATTGAACATTAAACTGCATGGAGCATGAGGTTGGGGAAGGGTAACAAAAAAAACATAAAGTAAAGATATTATTGATTAAATCAATTTTTTAGCAAGGAAAGAATTGATATAAACAACCAAACACCTGCAAAACCCACCAAGCTTAAGACTAGTGTCTTATCCTATTGGGAAATGGAGTCATAAGAGATACAACATTTTACAACATAGATTAATCTATAGCACATGATCTAAGAATATTGCCTTACAATGCTCTTTAACTATAATACTAGCCCAACCTACTTATCACAATCCCAGGATAACCCTGTCAGATCTGCAATCCTAATCAAGCATTTGAAAAAAGATAGAACACCTACTATTAAGAATTTAATTGACCCCTTGGATCAAATCATGAAAAAGAAAGCACATACATCATAAAAATGCACTGAATGAATAAATCCCATGACTCTGTTCTTCCAAAACATAACAAAATTATACACTAGAGAGATTTGTGTTAACCAACTGATGGAAATAGTTACGAAGACTAAGTTCACAGGAACACAAGCAAGTAGAATGGTTAGCTTGGTTGTTAATTTATCATTGATGTCAAGCAATTGATTTTTTGTTTATATTAAGATGCCATATAAATCGGAGAGGAACTTAATTGGGCAGATAATAAAGATCAGACAATGATAAGGAACTAAATTGGTATAATTGTTTTTACTTAACATGCAATATTGTTAAGTCGGTAAAGAAGAGAGGTCAAGTCAGTAAAGGGAAAAGCGTAGTTACCAAGAAGTTAAGTGTTAGTCGATAAAGCTAAGAAAAGACAGTCACCGAGTCAAGTTGACAACCGAGTGAGGTTAGTTACCAAGAAATTTTGGTAACCAAGCGAAGTCAGACACCGAGTGAAGATATTCACTGACGTCACCAAGAACAGAACATATTTTGAACAGAGATTAGATTCAAGGAGCATAACAAATTTAATGTGAAGGCACAGTGATCAAGAAGATTCTAAGGGTGAAGGCGAAGTTTTTAACAATATCTACGGTCATGAAAAGCAAGTTCAAAATATAAGATGTAGATTAAGAGGCAAAAGAAAGTTGAGAGTTCCAAGAAAAAGTGCAATTCACAAGGCAAGGTTTACCCCCTAACTGAGTTACAAATACATTGTGTTAGTTCATTTGAGATGATCTGATGGTTTTTTTCAATTGAAGGAAAACCTAATCAATAGGATTAAGAGGAAAAATAGAGGCCTATATATTTGATGAGTCTGTATGTTTATACAAAGATGCTCGTGAAGTGAATAGTTGAAGAGCTACCAAGAATAATACTGAAAGAGTTAGATAACCAATCCAGAGGAGAGATTGATGAGTTGTTGGTGAGAATAAGTTTCATAGAGAGAACAAGGGATCTGATCAAGAAAATTATAGTTGCAAAATCACAGGTCAAATTGGTACATTGTTTCTTACTAATATTTGTAACAGAAAATCTCTTAACCCAATGGACCTAACAAGTCCTTTTGTAAATACTTGAGAAAGATAACATTCTAGGATGAATGTTTAAGCCCTCTAACCAGGCCACTCCTAATAGGGTGAAGATCTTAACAAGTCTAAGGTAAATCCCCTAACAGGGTCACATCTTACAAATGTGCATTATAATCTTTAATCAGATTGGCTCTTAACCCGGCCTACTTGGGTGGAATCACAATAGTGTGTCCCACTTTTTGGGATGAAGGAATTTAGTCTTCCAAATAAAATTTCATTTTTGATGGCTTCGTGCGAAGTACCCTCTTTGAGAAATGGGGTTAATATGCTTCGTGTGAAGTACCCCACATAAGGTACTTCATGCGAAGTGGGGTCTTTGGGTGAAGTACCCCACGTAGGGTGCTTTGTACGAAGCCCCCCTTCGTGCAAAGCCATTATTCACCAGATTTTTTTTATAAATTTTTGACTACTCATTTCATTTTCAACATTGAATATTGGATATTTTGTGGACCTAGGGCTTAGAGTGAACCAGTGATGTCCAATATGAAATCAACACCTCCCGAGATTTTTCAACATCTTCAAATTTTTAGTAGTATCAGGTGCACACATTTTTCTCATTTTTTATTGTAAATTATATGTTTTATATTTATTTTAGTTAATTATTTCTTTTAAATAATTTTTAGTTTGTAGAAATGTTAGAAAATCATAGTTGAATTTTAGAATATGTTAGAAAATTATAGTAGTATGTTAGAAAATCATAGTAAAATGTTAGAATATGTTAGAGAATTGTAGTAGTACTACTAGAAAATCATAGTAGAATGTTAGAAAATGTTAGAAAACATTAAAAAATTGTAGTATAAATGTTAGAATATGTTAGCAAATGTTATAAAATTGTAACTTAGTATACATTAGAAAATATTAGAAAATTTTAACTTAGTATACATTAGAAAATATTAGAAAATTGTAACTTAGTATACATTAGAAAATATTAGAAATTTTAACTTAGTATACATTAGAAAATATTCAAAAGTTGTAACTTAGTATGCATTAGAAAATATTAGAAAACCGTAATTAGAATGTTAGCAAATGTTATAAAATTGTAACTTAGTATGTTAGAAAATGTTAGAAAATGATTGAAAACCATAGTAGAATGCTAGCAAATGTTAGAAAATATTAACAAAACATTAGAAACCATAGTAGAAATGTTAGAAAACATTAAGATCTTATTAAATTTATTAAAAATATTTGTTTTTAAATTGCTTTTAAAGTTAGTAAATTTATTAGGAATCTCTCTCTCTCTCTCTCTCTCTCTCTCTCTCTCTCTCTCAATTATGTACATATAAGTTTTAGAGTTACATGTATATATCTTATTCATGTAGCGTTAGATGTTAAAATATTATTGTTGGAGGATCGAGCTTTAGTACATCCTAGTACACTTTAAGACACTTAGAGGACCCAAGTAGTACACCTTAGGACCCTTTAGGACTCCTATTGTGACATAAAACTCATTAAGAACCCAAGTAGCACCCTTTAAAACACCTATGATGACCTATTAGAAGTCTTTAAGAATACCTAGGACCCATAAGACCTAATAGGACCTATTAATTTACAAATTAGTATAGCCAAGGACCCTTTAGGACTATTAGTACACCCTAGGTTCCTTTAGGACCCCTATTGTGACATAAAACTCTTTAAGAACACTTAGGTTCCATAAGACCTAGAATATGACAACTTAAGACCTAATAGGACCCCTTAAGACCTAATCAGACTGGACTTAAGACCTAATAGGACTAATATGACCTATTAAAACCAATTATTACATCCTAGGACCCTTAAGATATAATAAGACCACTTACTTGACCTAATAGGACCTAAATTAATACCAATTAGTGTACATCCAAGGACCCTTTAGGACTATTAGTACACCCTAGGTCCCTTTAGGACCCCTATTTTGACATAAAACTCTTTAAGAACCCTTAGGATCCTTAAGACCTAGAATATGACCACTTAAGACCTAATAGGACCCCTTAAGACTTAATAATATTGAACTTAAGACCTAATAGGACTAATATGACCTATTAAGACCAATTAGTACATCTTAGGACCCTTAAGACCTAATAAGACCACTTAGTGAATCAATTTTTTAAATTTGTCAATAAATACTCCAACATTTATCTCCTCTTCAACATATTCTAACCTATGGATTCTTTCCCAAATTTTGTTTCATTCTTTACATATTTGTAACTCTTTCAATTTAACATCTTTGTTACATTAATGTTTTCATTTTTCAAAGGAAAAAGAGTCAAATCAGCACATGTTCGACATATTCCTTTTATGCAATTTATTTGTCTAGCTACATCATCTCTTTTGTCACATAAAATGGATGAGATGAACTCACTTCATCTACTAGGAGAAGCATTTTTAAAAGCATAAGTGTCTTCTACAAAATTTTGAAAAACCTGATAGTGGAGATCAAATTCAATATGATAACGACAACAATAAGTTTCAAACACTTTGTTTGTCCTGATATAATATGGCTTCAATCTTTCAAACAATGTTTTCCCAATCTTTATATTAGGATTTGAACTAAAAAATGACACATACATTTCATGTTGTGTTGTGTCCAACCAATGTTTCGTAAGATATTCATATTGACTAGCTGAAATTCTATGTCTGATAACATCTCTACTATTTGATGAAGGATGTGTATTATCATTCCAAAATAATGTGACCAAATTATTGATTCCTCCATCAATCCTATCAAAATTAGGATCTCTACACATTGTTTCCCAATTTCCTTCCAAGGTGCTATCATCCAAAAGCATTCTCCTATTAACTTATCATGATATTGTTTTCCTACTAAAACCAATCAGAGATGAAATTGAAGATATTTGTCTTTTTTGGAGCATAGTGCTACCTACAATGGATGTCAACCTAAATTTTCTTGTAATGGTCTTATATTTGGTTTGAGATCGCTTCCATACCTAGTTCAAACCTTTACAAATATTTTCAATCATATCATCCAAAATCATTCTCCTATTAACATATCGTGATATTGTTTTCCTACTAAAACCAATCCGAGATGAAACTGAAGATATTTGTATTTTTTGGAGCATAGTGCTACCTACAATGGATGTCAACATAAATTTTATTTTAATGGTCTTATATTTAGTTTGAGATCACTTCCCTACCTAGTTCAAAGATTTCCTAAGATTTTCAATCATATCAGATTGCATTTCAACAACTTTTCTCTTCTTTGACGTTGTGTCTATACCGAATAATTTTAATGCCCCTTCCAACTTATTGTTTGTAAGTACAACTAAAAGCAATTCTCTTGGAATCCTATTCATTGACCTCTTCTTAGCAAGACTTAAGGGTTGAACATTAGCAAGTGATCTCACATTCTCCACATCCATTGTAAGTAAATGATCTAAGTTTCTATAATTAATATTTCTCTTTACAATTATAGCTAAATTTATAAGTTAATCCATACCAGTAGGAGCACATGATCTTGACCCTTCTCCAACATCAATTTCTTGAGCTTCCGTAGGGAGTGATCCTGACCCTTCTTCAATGTACAATTATTTGACTTGACTTGACCCTGCTACTTCAGCTTGTCCTTCACCTTCTTTAGTTTTATGATAATATGCCAATGCAGCTTCATGATTTATTTGTTCGGTACCATTTGACCCTTTTCTAGAAGACTTACTTTGTCTTCCCTTCTTGTTCCCCATTTATTCTCTCCAAAAAATTTCTTCCAAAAGATTGGAAATAAGAATTCTCTTCTTCAAAAAAATACCTTGATCTAATATTTCTCGTCTCCAAAATTATGCCTTTGAAAAAATAGAAATAGCAATCCCTCTCCAAAAAATGCATTTGTAAAAATTGATTAATAATAGAAAAAGTGAATTAACTTATTGCAATTTGGTAAAAAATGGAAAAAAAAAACTTTACATTTATACCATTTTAAAGTAAAAAAACAAATTCATAATCAGCAGACCTACTTTGCGCAAAGTAGGTTGGGTAAAATTCCGACGGGGTGTTTCTCACCGGAATTTTCACATGGGGGTCTTCACATGAAGACCCTTCACACAAAGCTCCTCGGATGCCTTCACACGAAGGGGTGCTTCACTCGAAGACCCCTAAATTGAAATTTTGCCCTCAAAAAAATAAAATCCAAAAAAATGGACTTTTAAGGCCTGGGACAAGGACCAAACAAGATGCTTTTCTGAAACAAATGATATCAAATGATGCTATTCAGAACAACCTTTGTAATGAATATAATTTTAATACATATTGAGTTCATTGTCACTTTCAAATATTATTTTAACTAAACATAGGTTGTTTGGTCATTCAACAACCTATCTCTTCAAGGCTTTGGGAAAACCAGTAAATTACAAAAAAAAAATTATGAAAAATATGTAGGAAAAGAGTATGTGTTTCACATTTCTATAAAAAAAAACAAAAAAATGAATTTTGATATATACAGATCAAGTTAGAGCGATCCAAGTGACCTTATGTCTAAATTATAGTTGCTGACACTTTAGAACTTAATAAGCTATGAAATATTGACCCAAAATGAATGAAACCAATTGCATCCTTTAGATATTGAAGTTATAAATATAATCTCTAAATAATTACATCATTATCATATTTAAAAAAAAAGGTTATGCTAATCCAAGTGACAGTCACTTCTTAAAAACACAATTTTTTCATACAAACCACTTTTCGAAGGAGAAGGAAAAATGAATTTTAATTAAATAAATAAATAAATTTAATAACTAGAAATAAAATCTAAAAGAATCTAGTTTAAATCATCTTCAAATTCCTAATATTTTTCTGCCAACAAGTGTTCGAAAGTGAAGTTTTTCTTAGAATGTTGATCTTTGTGTCAAAGTTGGCCAAAAAGTGGGACACACTATTGTGGGACCACCCACAGTTTTAGAAGAGTATTTCTTTTTGTGGGTGACAATGCCCATGGAGGTTTTTCCCAAATTGGGTTTCCTTGTTAAAACTGGTGTTACATGTGATTTTTGATAACTGTGAATGTTATTTGCTTATGTTATGTGTTGTTTATCAAGTTTGTGAAGTGTTTACAAGTTTTGGTTGCTGCATGCATTTGAATCACCAAGTTGAATTAGAGGTTTAGATTTAAAGTATTATGCTACAATATATTTTGATTCACCCCCCTTAGTGTACTATATTTAGTAGGGTAAACCAAAAAATTATATCAAAGCCTGTGATCCGAGAAGATAAGTTTAAAGGTACTTGAGTTAAAAAAGATCCAAAGATGTATAAGAGGGAAGCACCAAAGTTGAATAGGAATAAATTTTCTACATGGTAGAATAGAGTGAGGCTTCACGTATCTGGTATTGGATACTATGCACTAGATCATCTTGACAATGAGTACTAACTTCCACTATTTGGTCCTTTAACAGTTGAGCAGATAAGAGAAAGACAAGAACATACACAAGTGATGATAGAGATAACTTCTACTCTCACCGACCTAGAGTTTAAAGCTTTAGAAGGTTGTACTACGGATAAAAACATGTGGGATATACTTGTACTAGTTTTTGGCAGAGGTCAACATGTTTAGAAAGCTAAGGTTGAAAGCTTAAGAGGAAAGTTTGAATCAATGAGAATGAAAAAAGGAGAAAATATTACTACATACAACACAAGACTAAAGGAGATTGCTATCACTATCAAAGGTTTTGGTCGAGCCATTAATGAAGAAGATGTTACAAGAAAGATGCTTAGAGAACTTCTACCTATCTATTCCATCCAAGTTTCTCCTATTCAAGAGATGAGATCGATTCCATAGATGGTTGTTACTTTGGATGCTACAATTGGTAAGCTAACTGCTTTTGAGCTGAATGTTTTTGACAATAGTTTGCTTGCTATTTCTAAGATTGAGTCTACATTAAAATCATCTTTTACTATTGGGAAGTCTACAGATTTTATATCTAGTGATGGATATGCAAGTAGTTCTAGTGAAAGGTTTCATAGTTGTAAGAGTGAGCTTGAAGATCTATATGTTGAAGATGAGAAGAATGAAGCTAAATTTGAAGCATTATTGGCTAGGAGACTACAAAAAGGTAAAGGAAAGTACAAAGGTAAGCTACCTTTGAAATTTTTTTCATGCAACAAGACTCGTCACATAGCTTCAAATTGTCCTAAAAATAATGATAAGCAAGATGACATAGAAAACAACAAGACTAAAAATAGATTTAGAAGATTCAGAGATTTCAAGAACAAAGGAAAGAAAGAATGGTACATTGTTGAAGGAGGTTCATCTAATGATGACACTGATGATGATGAAGAATAATTTGTTTATGTTTCTATTAAAGATGAATCTGATGAAGAAAGGTACGTTGAAGAAAAATCCCTAATATCACAAGTAAAAAGGATACATGGATTATAGACATCGGTTTCTCATACCACATGACTGGTGATACTGATAAGTTTGTAACTTTGAAAGAGCATAATGGTGGTAATGTTAGATTTGGAAATGATTCCCCATATCCTATGAAGGGAAAATGTTCTATAATTTTTCTGAACAATACTAAGTGTAATGATGTCTATTGGGTTGAAGGTCTGAAATATAATTTGTTTAGTGTGGCATAGTTAAATAATACCAGTCACTGACTGGAATTTCAAAACAAGAAGGTTAAATTATTTGATCAAAAGGGAAGTCTGATTTCTACCAAAGGTGAATCTAGAGGTAACTTATTCTACCTTGATACATCCATAATGAGTTGTCTGTTTGCTAAGATTTAAGATGCATGACTATGACACAAAAGGCTATGTCATGTTAATTTTGACAACTTAATCAAAGTGAGTAAAAATAATAGAGTAAGAGGTCTACCGAGTCTAGACAAACCTAAGAATGTAATGTGTAAGGGATGCCCGATAGGTAAGATAACTAAATCAAGCTTTACAAGAAAAACCTATACTACATAAGGTATATTAGAATTGGTACACACCGACCTATGTTGTCCCATGAGAACAAAAAGCTACTATCAAGATAGATACTTCATATTGTTTGTTCATGATTATTCTAGAATAATGTCAATTATGTTTTTAAAATAAAAATATGATGCATTTAAAATGTTTAAGTGGTACAAGGATAGAGTTGAAAAATAAATAGGGAGACAACTGAAATGTTTGAGATCTGACAGAGGTGGAGAGTTTACATCTGATGAATTTACACTCTTCTGCAATGAACATAGGATAGAGAGGCAGATGTTTGCACCGAGAACACCACAAAAAATTGATATAGTTGAAAGAAGAAACAAATCCATTGTGGATTGTGCTAGAACACTAATGATTGAGAATGATATTTCTCAAACCTTCTGGAGAAAAGCAGTAAGCACTGCTTCTTATACACTTAACCAAGTCCAACTGAAGAAGGGAACTAACAAAACACCTTAAGAGATCTGGTATGGACACAAACCAAATGTAAGTTATTTCAAAATATTTGGAAGTAGGTGTTATATTAATAAATATGCAAGAGATGGTAAATTTGACTCTAAAGGAGATGAAGGAATATTTTTGGGATACTCTACTAAGAGAAAATCCTACAAATATTTGAATAAGAATACTAACAAAACTGTAGAAAGTGCAAATGTGAGGATTGATGAATTTGTAGAGAAGAATGATGAATACAACAAGAAGGAACCCAAGGATTATCAAAGATTTTTTTATGTACAAACTGATATTCCTGACACCCTACCGAAATAACAAACCAAGGAAGAAGATGATAAAAGAGAGATTCCATCAAATGATGGAAATGAAAAGATACCAATAAATAACGAGCCTATGTTTTTAAGATATGTAAAGAGACACCACTTACCGAGTAAAATCATTGGAGACACGATTGCTAGATTTTTAACAAGAATCAAGGTAAGAGAAAACACATGTTTAATATCTGAACTTGAACCAAGAAAAGTAAAAGATGCTTTAAAAAGTGAAGATTAGATGAAAGCAATGAAGGAAGAGATAGATCAAATTCAAAATAAGAATACATGGACTTTGGTATCGAGACCAAAAGATAAGAATGTAATTGGTACTAAGTGGATTTTCAGAAATAAGTTGAATGAGCATGGTAATGTAATAAAAAATAAAGCAAGATTAGTTTGCAAGGGGTATGCACAAGAAGAAGGAATTGACTATGATGAAACTTTTGCACCTATTGCTAGATTAGAAGGAGTAAGGTTTCTAGTAGCATATGCATCTTATAAGGGATTCAATGTTTATCAAATAGATGCTAGGTCTGCATTTCTCAATGGTATTCTTGAAGAGGAATTATATATTGAACAAGCTGAAGGATTTGTTGAGAATACTAACTGAGAGGCACTATATGGATTGAAAAAAGCACCCCGAGAATGGTATGAAAGATTGCATTCATATATAATGAAAATAAGATTTCAAAGAACTAGTGACAACAATAATGTCATTCTAAAATGTGATAGTAATAATAAATTTTTAATTCTTGAGATATTTGTTGATGACATTATATTTGGAGGCAATGCCACATTGTGCAGATCTTTTACTAAGGAGATGAGAAAGGTGTTTGAAATGTCTATGATTGGAGAGATTAAGTTTTTTCTTGGACTTCAAATTCAATTGGTAAAGGATTAGATCTATATTACACAAGAAAAATATATTAAAGAGATCCTAAAGACCTTTGGTATGGATGACTCAAAACTGGTTGGAACACCAATGGTCACTAGCTGCAAGTTATCTAAAGAGGATGAGTCACAAGAAGTCAATGAGATACTCTACCGATCCATTATTGGTAAGTTGAAATATGTAGTGCAAAACATACCCAATATTGCTCATGCAGTAGGAATTTTTGTAAGGTTTTCTTCCAATCCAAAGGAAACACACATGTCTACAGTTAAGGTAATTTTTAGATATCTGAAAGGCACTAAAGATTTTGGCCTATTATACAAGAAAAGAGGAGACTAACTTGAAAGTCTATACCGATGCTTATTGGGGTGGAAACATTGATGACAAAAAGAGTACAAGCAGAGGAGCTTTCTTTTTAGGAGAAAGACTAGTTACATGGCTAAGAAAGAAACAAAGTTGTATATCATAGTCTACTATTGAGGATGATTATGTAGCTACAGCTATGAATTGTGCAAATATTGTGTGGATCAAACAACTACTGAAAGGCATGCAAGAAGAGATCACCGATCCATTCACTATTTATTGTGACAATACAAGTGCTATAAACATATCAAATAATTTGGTAATGTGCTCAAAGACCAAGCATATATCTATCAAGTATCACTACTTGAGAGATAAAGTACAAGACACGCTTGTAATGTTGGAATATGTGAATTCAAAAGAAAACTTGCTAACATATTGAACAAGCCACTACTAAAGGATGCTTTTTGAGTATCTCAGAGGAAAATCAGGGTTCCTACCCCTATCCAACATTCATTAATGCAAGAGGCATGTTGCAACAATTCTAGGAAATATTAAAATATCTAAATTTTGAGTTGATGCCAAGTGATCACACTTTAGGTGATGCCTGAAGTTGTGAAAGTAATTATGTATGCAAAGAGAAATTCGTACATGAAAGGTATGACTTACTTCATGAACAAGATTTTGGGAGTATGGATCTTTGAAATTATTGTCAAAGAGGGAGAAGTATGTAATTGATGACTCCATAAGAGAGAAGTAAGCACAAGGGAGAAGTAAGTACAAAGGAGAAGTACAATAAGTAAGTGATGAAAACACAAGTAAAGGAGACTACATGTAAGAGGGAGAATGTGACATAAGGAAAAGAGGGAGAACACACTAAGATAAAGAAAAGATAATACAAAGAGATCAGAGTATACCATCATTGATTGATAGTGTTGCCATCAATGCCAAATAGGGAGATTGTTAACCAACTAATGGTAATGGAAATTAAGACCCAGTTTAGAAGAACAAAAGCAAGTAGAATGGTTAGATCAGTTGTTTTTTTCATTTATGTCAAGAAATTTATTTTTGGTTTATATTAAGATTCCATATCAATCAGAGAGGAACTTAATTGGGAAGATAATAAAGACCAGACAATGATAAGGAACTATTGGTATAATTATTTTTACTTAACATGCAATGTTGTTAAGTTGGTAAAGCAGAGAGGTTAAGTCGGTAAAGGGAAAATTATAGTTACCGAGGAGTGAAGTGTTAGTCGGTCAAGCTAAGAAAAGACAGTAACCGAGTGAAATTGATAACCGAGTGAGGTCAATTATGGAGCAAGGTTGCAAATGGAGTGAATTTAGACACCGAGTGAAGATATTCACCAAAGTCAATGAGCATGAAAAAGTGTTTGAACAAATATTAGATTCAAGGAGTAGAATGAATTTAATGCAAAGGCACGGAGATCAATTAGATTCTACGAATGAAGGTGAAGTTTTTTACAAGAGCTACGGTCATGAAAAGTCAAGTTCAAAATATAAGATGTAGATTAAGCGGTAAAAGAAAATTGTGAGTTCCAAGAAAAGTGCAAGTCACAAGGCAAGGTTTACTGCCTAACCAAGTTGCAAATACATTGTATCTACTCATCTGAGATGATTTGATGGCTGAGTGCAATTGAAGGAAAAACTAATCAATAGGATTAAGAGGCAAAACAAAGGCCTATATATTTGATGAGTCTGTATGTTTATATAGATATCCTGGCGAAGTGAATAGTTGAAGAGCTACCAAGAAGAGTAGTGAAAGTGTTGGAGCTAACTAGGTATCTACTCAAGAAAAGTATAGTTGTTGAATCAAAAGTCAAATTAGTACACTATTGCTTACTAATTAATTTATAACAAAAAATCTCTTAACCGAGTGGACCTAACAAGTCCTTTTGTAAATCCTTGAGAAAGGTAAAAATTATAGGATAAATGTTTAAGCCCTCTAACCAGGACACTCCTGACATGGTGAAGATCTTAACAAGTTTAAGGTAAATCCCCTAATAGGGTTACATTTGAAAAATGTGCATTGTAATCTTTAACGGGATTGGCTCTTAACTGAGCATACTTCAGAAGAGTATTTATTTTTATGGGTGACAATTCCCATGAAGGTTTTTACCAAATTGGGTTTCCTCATTAAAATTGGTGTTACATGTGATGCTTGATAATTGTGAATGTTATTTTCTTATGCTATATGATTTTTATCAAGTTTCTGAAGTGTTTACAAGTTTTAGTTGCTACATTTTTTTGAATCATTGAGTTGAATCAGAGGTTTAGATCTAAAGTGTTATGCTACAATATATTATGATTCACCCCCTTTTGGTATACCCTCTTTATTAGGGTAAACCAACAATCTGAACCAACACTATATTTTTATAAAAATTTTGTGTTATCTCTGTCATACAATGAAAATAAAACTATAGGCTTCAAGCTTGCAAGGAAAAGAAACACTAGCTTAAATATAAGGTCTTTTTATAGAGTGGCTCATAGAAATTTAAAAAAAATCACTACTGGAACCTACCATTTACAAAGTTTCAGAACCACCCTTGGAGCCTACTTCTTTACAAAGAATTTGAACCCTTAAATACAAAAAATAAAACATAAATAGGAGAGGGAAAACCTAAAAATCATATCCTGTTGACACCTATCCTCTCGAATAAACCCTAACCAACACAAAATATCTACCTCTACCCAAAAGATCAGATCCAACCCTCCAAGGTAGCTACAGAATGTCGACCAAGACAACATACACATCCCTTCACCTATCTGTCACTTGGAATACAGAGCTGTGACAACAAAACCCTGAGAAGTAAAAGAAAATCAAATGTAACCTCTCCCAAGGGTCATATTTCCACACCAAAAAAAATCAATGACCCACATTCAAACCCTTTATCAAATTTAACACACGGTCATAGATCCTCTTTTAAAACACCTAGGCACCAAGTAAAAGATAACTTGAACCCGGTCAAACCTTCGATGAAAACCAAGTGGTAGGACCTGATTAGCCTTGGAAATCACCTATTCATCACCTCCATCATGTTAGCCCTACTGTCCTTACTACTGACCTGGAATGTGGTGAGATCTCATAATCCTATGATCTATATCCATCGTGCATCTTTCTATGTTGGATCACAAAGACCATTGGATTCAGGCCCCCTTTAACCTCTCTTAACCTTACCTTTGTTACATTTACTAAAACCTACCACCATATTTTGATCCTGTAGAGTTTCTCTCTTCACTTCCATCTGATCATGAGATTGTGAGGCTCTACCATCTGTCACCCACAAGCCCACATCTTCATTTTTGTCTTTCCCTTGATCTAGAAACACATCCCACCCTCACTATCATGCACTAACATCATCTCTACATCATCACCCTTGAAAGGATAGTGATTTCATGACACTTTCCATCTTGGTCCCACCCGCCTCACTTCCTTCATCACCCTGGCTTGGACACGCGTCACACTCTTTTGATCCTAGGCTATTTCTTTTTCCTTGTTATTAGGATTGCAGGATCACAAGAAGATTCCACGTGTGCACCCTCGCCCTACTTCCTTCCTTTCTGTGTATGCCACATGGAACCACCTAATTTTTTGCCACCTTTGCCACATCACCTATCCAATCATCTAGCCCTACCATATGTCACAACCTTTCTATCTCATGTTGTTTCTCTTTCCTTGTCATTCAGATCATGGGATAGCGAGAATGCCCCACTTGTCAACCTATTGATATGTCTATGTCCACTTTACAAGCCCACTCTTCCATGTGTCATAACTTCACAATCATGTGTCCTTTCTCTTTCCTATTCAATCTCTTCACAAGATTGCGAGACCCTGACTCTTGGCACCCTGCATACTTATTCATCTTGTTTCTCGGTGAGCCCATAATGCCACCCGTCATCACCTCACTATCCCATGCACTTTCTCACTCCTCATAATTTCCTTTGTGGGATAGAGACAATGTGCCACCTGACCTTAGACCTAACCACAAGCCCACCAAAATTTCCTCCACTAACCGCCAGTTGTCTGCCACTAACTGCCCACTCCATCAAGTAGTCTGCCAAAAGGCACATGCCTTTTGACACATAACTATTTTTCACTGGGGGTTAAAAACATTAAGTAAGTCCCCAACATGAACAATGTGGGATATATGCCTTTGAATGTTTATTAAAAATAAACCAGGCAGAGTGGATGACATGAAATCTGATCACTTCCCACTGACTGTAGGAGCACATAGAGGACCCAAGGCATGCTGAGATGACTCCCAAAAATCCTTTGCAAGGAATGATCCCAAAAATTAGGGAAAAGAACCCACAGTAAGCTGGTTTTCACCATGAAAAAGATTGAAGCTCTACAAATTTTAAAATTGGTACTCTAAGAATTGAGATTACCAACACTTACAATTATTTATGTAGGTACACCCAATGTGTCATTACTATCTTTCATGCATGATGTAGAGCCCACACTATCATATGCACTCATTAGGTTATTCACAATAGATTTATCACTCGACTAATCCATCCTTCTTAGCCCAAGAATCTTCATGATGGGCCTAAATTTTGGATTTTTCATCATTTCAACAAATAATTAACATCTTCCTATCACATTTAAATTCTCAAAAAATAATCTCCAAATGAAGTTAGGATATCTTTGAAAAATACGCTTGGGAACCTTATCAACCATTGGTTTCAAATATTTGTATCAATATCAATTAAATACTTATGCTTTCTATACAAAACTCTAGGAGTTGTTCTCAAATGTTGAGTTGGCTCAATATTAGGAATGTCAACAACATTAGCGATAGATTGTGTACCTTCAACCATAGATGATGAACCTTAAAATTAAGATGTTAAATTTTGTGTACCTTCAACTCGAGATGTTTAAGATGAACCCTCACTGACTTGAGATTTTGTTAATGGTGTACCTTCAACTTTTAATGTTGTAAATATCATTCACTCAACCTTATATGATGGTGTGACCTCACCTAGAGATATAGAGCATGGTGTGCTTTCAAATTGAGATGATGGTGTGCCTTCCACTTGAGATGTAGAGAATGGTGTGAGTTCACCATGATATGATGGATTATCTTCAATTTGACACTTCATAGATGACATGCCCACAACTTCTTAATTCAATTGTCTCATTGCATGAAGGTTACTCATTTGTTTCCTTTTTTCTAAAAATTTCAATTCTATCTTACTTTGCATTGATTTTTCATGTTCCTCTTCTAAACGCATGTCTTATTGTTGTGTGTGTGTAAATGGGTACCTGTCAGAATCAACACAAACACTCAATAGGTCATTGCATTAGCTTGAAAGGTTAGTCAAAATGTTCAAAATCACTAATATCGACCTATTGCCTTCTAACTAGAAAG
>MU224434.1:761541-785109 GCA_018584345.1 Thuja plicata | reverse complement strand
TGTTGAATGTTGTAAGAGTAGTGTTGAATGAATCATTGCATTAACTCTTCAAATGTCTTGACTTTGGGATTTAGTTTTGAAAACCACTCCATGGCGTTTCCTCCTAGACTTCCTGGGAATAGTCTCACGAGGTAAGTGGGTTCATGCATGTGATCAATGCTAAGAGCACAAAATTCTCTCACATGGTCATGTGGATCAGTTTCCCCTGTGTATTTGTCATATTTCGGTCTTGCCACATTAGGAGCAAACAGAACCATGGTGATACTCTTGTCGAAGGGAAAGGGACAAATGGCGTCCAAAGAGTATTGTGTTTTTGGTTTATCCTTCTCTTGCTTGAGGTTGGTAAGTTCTTTTTGCATATGAGTAAGCTATTTTGTAAGGATAGATATGGGATTTGGTACTTCCTTTTCTTTGAGATTTTCCACATTATAATCCTTTGGTAACTTGACACCGGTGGATGCTAAATGGAGAAAGTACTTTTCTTTGTCATCGCTGATTATTTATTCTAATAGTTTGTGGATCCTTTTTCTTTGTTTGAGTTTCTCATACTCATCCTCAGGGATCTCTTCTTCACTATCCGACCCAAAAGGATTATGTTCATATCAGGGTCTTTCTTGTTCTTCTGAGGCTTTGGATTGTGCTTGTTTTCCATAACCCTCAAAGGATTTACTCCACTCGTTAGTGTTACTATCCATTTGAGGTGAATCAAGATCGAACAGGGAATTGCAAGAAGTTTCTCCTTGAAAGTGCCGTGTCTTAGGAGGCACTTTGGATTCTTCAATTGTGTACTTGTTGCATCTCGTGTTAACCATGAATTTTGTTTCTCAACTTCGTCAACGTGTCCCAATAGTACTAGTAAGGTTTCCAGATCATTCAAGTGAGTGTGTCTAGGTAGAAGTAACTATTTGTTTGTTTTGTGGATGTAAATGATTCTAGCGTTAGAGGGTTAGAATGCCCTAATAGTGAGTTGGGAACCAAGTTGTTGATAGAGAATGGGTAGACCACACGTATTGAACAGATCGTGAAAGACTGACTGAGCATGCAAGGTAGACATTTTGAAAGTGTTTTGAAAATAACAGCAGGGAAACTAGAAGATACAACAAGGACCAGCTAAAGAGCTAAAAGGGTATCTAAAACAACTAAGACCTCATAGGAAAGACCGCTAGAAATGTCCACTGTCTAGGATGTGAGCTCCCAGATACGAGCCTTTGACAGAACCACATGCGATCCTAAACCCTGGATACGATCCTAAAAACCTGAATGCGACTGGCTGCTTGACCAAATACGAGCTTGTGCACCAGATACAACCCTAAATATGGGATGCGACTCAGGAAATCCCGGATGCGATCTTATGATGGACTTTGTCAGTTTAGTTCATTTTGAAAGATTTTGCGTTTTGAGGAATATGAATCTGTTTGTCTCCAAATTGCATCGAATTGTATTTTTTCAGATGTAAAAGATGTTTGTTCTCCAGGGTATGAAATTTTTTGATTGTTATGAGGAGCTTATATTTTTAATGATCTTTTTGACATCTCAGACAATTTTGCATTGTTAGAAGGGGTGGATCCAAACACGCATCTTTTTCCTATTCTCTAGGTGGAGGATGAAAATTGTTTTCTCGTTGACTTAGGTACACACTCAAATGCTAATCAGAATACAGCCATCACCAAGCATGTAATGGCTCCAGTCATGATGCTGTATTAGTTGACTCCAAACGCAAGTGAGGGCACGATATGATGAGTGTCTTGGGGCAATTACTTTTTTCCTTGCACAAAGATTATCACCCTTTCGGGGATGAATTAGGAGTTCTTTCAGTTGAAGTTGTTGTAGATTATTGGGAAATCCATTTGAAACTGTCCCCCATAGAATTGCACAAGGAAAAATTGAGGTATATAGCCCTATGAGTACCTAAATATATATAGTCTCGCAAGCAAGATTGAAGCGGCTCCGCTCTATATATACCCTGATATGTTCAAGGAATAATGTCAAAATTCCAAGAACAAAACCAGTTCCATCTTCCGAGGCTTTGGCCTACAAGGAAGAAACTATTTATAGTGAGTTGGAAGGGTCGGCGTAAGACCTGTCCTCACTTGGGTCATTCCTGGGAGATTTTTGCCTCAACCGGAAGGCCCTCTACTGTTAAAAAGAATGGTAACCAGGATTGGTGAGCTTAGGAGTTCTAGATTTCTGATTCTTCAAAAGAAGAAGAGCATACTCTCCTAGTCCATGTCGTCTTCTCCCCAAACACAATAAACAAAGGTTCTTTTCCCCAAGCTATGTTGAGCTTGTTTTAATGTTTCCTATTCTAAAGAAGACAGCAAGGGAAAGTTCATTTACCACATTATTTAATGATTTGTGTTTGTTCAATTAATGATCTCAAAAGTAATTATACAGTGAAATTTGTTCAATTAAACCACATATTTTAGTGCTTTGCTTGTTCAATTACTTTTCCAAATCAAATTAAATGAGGTGTTAGCTTGTTCAATTACCCCCAATTTCGTCACAAATGATAAAACAACGTCTAACTTTCTGATTTTCCTCAATAGGAAAAGAGCATAATATCTAGTTGTTTTAGCAAGTGGAGAAATGGTCTTAAGTTAGGAAAACTGGGAAATAGAAGTCAAGACGGAAGGGGTATGGGTATCCTACAAAACCACGTTAGTACTTTTGCTTAGCTTGGCTCCTTGAAACCTATTTAAAAGGTACCTGAAAGCACTTGTTAGACTGCAAAACACAGAAACACAACTAGTTGAACTTGTTGCGACAGACCAAATTCAGGTGGTTACAATTGTATGGTATGCAGTTTTCTTCTTTCATGAAATTTCCTCATTCTTTCCCTTTTCATTTTATTCTCCGCTTCATTCTCTTCCAACGTTAGAATATTTTGTCATTTCCTTAGTATGATGATGAATTTTACATGTATGCAAAACTAAGACATAGATATTAGTTGATAACTTAAATTTATAAAATGCCCCTTCACAATTGAAATTGTTCATTACAATTTTTAAATTAGCTTCAAACTCCTCAAATCTTTGAGTTTTTACACATCCTTCACCTAATTCAAAGTTGAACTGTAAATAATTCTATTATAATATGTAAAATTATTAAAATAACAAGTCCAAATTTTCAATTGTAACATTTCACTTATAAAAAAATAAAAACTTACCTCAAATATTGATCACGTTTGATGTAAAAACTTTGACTTATCCACTTCTACATTGTATAGTGAACAAAAAGGTGATGAAAAGGTGGTAGATATGATAATTATGCTTGATCAAGGAATTAAACACCATGAAAAGCATTTATTTGTCACATAATGTACAAAAAATAGAAAAGAATTAGGCAATGTAGGCCTGAATCATGAGCCTCTTGACATTTTACCATTTTTATTGTAGCACACATGGCATGTGCCATGTAAGATGCAAAAGTAATGGCCATATGAATTTATTCTTCCTAGATATGTGCTAAGATGAAATGGATCAGAACCAGGTGGGATAGGACATGAAGGTACAACCTGATAGGATTAGAACCAGGTGGTTATACAGAAGTGATATGTGAAAAAGCTCAAAGGATGGGATGAGACAGATCTTGTAACCGATGTAGGTGATATGTGGAACAATAGGGAACACGGGCTTGGGAATGGTGGATGGAGCTTGGGTGAGTGGATAAGATGGACTTAGATGAGATTTTGATAGATAATTGGATCATCCATTATGTGTGACGCCTATTTGCCAGGTTTTAATCACACATACTTGTCCAAGGCGCCTGATTTCCAAGTTTTCACTGTTGGACTATTTGTTTCTCTTTACTTTTTTTACTATCATCGGGGCACTTGTTTACCAGGTTTTCACCAAGAAAATGATTTTTGAGAATTTTTATAATTTTTATAGATTTTTTCAGATGATGGGAGTGGAGTGCACAGGTCAAGCATAGAACCATTTGAGGTGAATGATGTTGATGGGATCATTCAAAGGTTCTCTTTCTGGAGTTGATAGCTGATATGCCCGTGACCTAAAGTTTTCTATGACAAAATAGGGCCCCAACTAGGTAACCTCAAACTTACCTTTATTTTCTCAATCCATGCCTACCTTCTAATTCTCTTTGAGGAATAGATCCCCTACATGGAACTAACATGGGTGGATTTTATTATTGTAACTTCTCTTAAGCCTATTTTGGTAAACAAAAATATGGTCATAGGCTTATTATTTCTTTTCATCTAGAAGATCAAGTTGTGTGAGTCAGGCCATGCCATAATCCTCATTAGTGATAAAGTTCTTGAGTGACATGCATAGTCATGGTAGTTAGACCTCGATTGGTAAGATGACTTCTGCTCCATAGACAAGTGAATAGGGAGTGGTGCCTCTAGGAGTGCGGTATGTCTAGAGAGTAGGATTGATTTGGAGGTGCCAGTCATGACCAGTATCATTGACAACCTTTTTGAGGATTTTAAGGAGGGTTTTATTAGATGCCTCAGCTTGGCCATTACCTTGTGGAAAATATGGTCTGGAGAAGAATTGATGGATATGGAGGCATTAACATAGATCAGTCACATGTTGGTTCTCAAATGATGTACCATGATCTGTAAAGATGGTGGAAGATATGCCAAAGCAATAGATGATGTGGTAGAGGATGAATTTGGATATTTGGATACCTGTTGTAAGGGTGAGAGGAATTGCTTCAACCCACTTTGTGAAATATTAAATTGCTATGATGATATACTTGTGTCCTTCTGAGGATACGAGGGTGATCTTACCAATGAGGTAAAAACCCTGACAAGAGAATGGCTATGGAGGCACTATGGGATGTTGATCCTACACTGGAGCATGAATCAGATTAGCATGCTATTGACAGGGTATGCATTTCTTTACAAATTCAAAGGCATCATGTTCCATTATAGGCCAGTAGTATCCTTCTCTTAGAAGTTGTTTGGTAAGACCATTCCACTTGTGTGGGTACCATGGATCCCAACGTGTACTTCTTGTAAATCCTGGGTGGCCTCATTTCCATCTAAACACCTAGAGAGAACATTGTGATAGCCCTGATGATATAGGGTATTGGCTACGAGAGTGTAGCGGGAAGCTCTGCAAATGAGGTTTTGGCATTGAGTGTTTGTGAGGTGGGGGGATATGATACCATTTTTTAGATATGTGTGGATGTCATGGTACTATGGGGAATGGGGACCAACCAAGACACATACCATTTTGGCATTGATGTCTTCGTAAGTGGCCGTGTGAAGTTTCTCAACCAAGAATTCATATTGTGTTGCATCCTAAGGAATTTCCAGGAGGGAGACAATAGTGGCCATTTTATCTGCATCCTTATTCTATAATCTAGGTACTTGGGTGATCTGTAAATTTAGGAATTGTTCTTTCATTTTGTCAACCATCTCTTTGTAAGGTAAAAACTTGTCATCCTTTGTCTGAAAGTCATCTAGGACTTTCTTGATGATGAGTTGTGAGTCTCGAAAGACATGTATTTATGTGATATTCTATTGGATTTCCATTCTAAGCCAATCATGAGCGCTTCATATTTTGCAATGTTATTTGTGTAGGGGAATCCTAATTTGAATCATATGGGGATGTAGTCACCTTGAGGAGTGATAAAGAGTATTCCTACCCCTGAACCATGGGGTGTGTAAGACCCATCAAAATAAAGATTCTACGTTGGCTATTCTTCGACCATGCATATATGTTCATCTAGAAATTCCATGACCAAAGAATAGGCATCCACTAATGGTGCTTCTGCTAGCTGATCTGCTATAACTTTCCCCTTGATTGCTTTTTTGTCTACATATTGGTGTAATACCCCAAAATTGGCATCTTGCAACCCTAACCAATTTTTTTGCATTTATCAACTTTTTGAGTCATCAAAGTCCTATGGTACTAGGCAATCCCGATTTTTGACTGACTCTACTTGACCTAAGTGTCAAATGCAGAAAACCCTAAATTTGCATTAAGCACATACTATATTTGATTCCTAAGTATCGATTATAATTGGCTAAATAAACCTTATGATTGAATTAATTTAATTACAAATTCCTAGCACTTCAATTAAATTAAATTCACCCTTTTAGCTAAAATACATAAAAAGGAATTAAATGAAATTTGATTATTAAATAAATATCCTCATTTCAATAATTGAATTTAATTATTCAAATAATTGAGAAAGTGCATTAATGAGGTCATATTTCATTTATTTAATCAAATAATCCCTCCAAAATCCTTACTTTAGTTCAGAAATGGAAACTCTGAGTTAATTGTAATTTGAAAGTGCAACAAACCAGTTAACTATTTCTTTCACTCCAAAAGCCAACAGTTGACTGTCTCTCTCAAGGAAACTTATGGTTCTGAACTGGACTCTCATTCAATCTCCACCGTTCATCCTGTTCAATCTCAACCGTTGATTGGTTATGGGATTTTTTATAAAAACCCCTCTTGTCTCTCATTCAAGAGGGAGAAGAATGCATATTTTTGGAGTATCAAATCACTGCCAGATTTTTAGCTCAAATTTATGTGCATTCAAGATTTCATTATTCTCATTGTTATTGCAATATATTAACACCATTCAATAGATTAATAATGCATTTTACTATAGCTTAGTTTTTTTAAAGTATTCTTAGCTTAATCTCATCTTCCATTTCTAGATTAATCTTGTATATTCATTTCTAGATTAATCTTGTATATTCATTTCTAGATTAAATATTGCATTTGCATTCTAGATTAAACCCTCCATTCTCAGATTGGTCTCAGTTGTTGGACTCTCGAATTATGAGAGCTTCTCAAAACCCCATCTAGATAGGAGGAAACAAGTCAGATCATCTAGGCATGCAGGATGGATAACTTCATATTCATTCTTGTATGTGACTGATGAATAAGGACCATGTTGAAGTGTATGGCTAGATAAAGAGGTCAACATTTAGCATATACAATTGGATGTCAAATTCTCTTAGGAGCATACCCATTTTTCCATGCGGCCTATTAGAGTAGTCTTGGATAGTGGGTATTTGAGAGGGTCAACCTTGGAGATGAGTTTTAGTGTATGACTTAGCTTATAATAGCAAAGTTTTTGAGTGGAAAAAACCACTACCAGACATGCTTTTTCCATAGGTGAATAGTTGAGCTCATAACCTGCCAGTGTACGACTAATGTAATAAATGGATCTTTCTTTTCCATTGTCATCCAGTTGAGCCAGGAGTGCCCCTAGTGCCATAGTAGTTGCAGAGATATACAGGATAAGAGGTTTTCCTAGTTTTGGTGGTGCCAAAATGGGTGGGCTTGCGAGGTATTCTTTGATTTTCTTGAAGCTTCTCTAGCAGAGTGGATTCCATTTAAATTTGGTGTCTTTTTGCAGTAGGTGAGTGAATGGATGGCACTTATCCACTAGTTGAGAGATGAATCGGCGTACAGATTGAAAATTTCCTTGTAGACTACATAATTACCAAAGTATCTTGGGTGGAGGCATTTACATGATAGCCTTGAATTTATTTGGATCTATTTCTATGCCTCTTCTTGATACAATGAATCCTAAGAGATTTCCTGATGTGACCCCAAAAACACACTTCTTGGGGTTGAGTATTAACCCATAGTGATCGAGCTAATCAAATACACACTCTAGTACATTCAGGCAATCTTTTGTTTTTATTCATCTG
Organism: Thuja plicata; assembly: GCA_018584345.1. Taxonomy (NCBI): domain Eukaryota; kingdom Viridiplantae; phylum Streptophyta; class Pinopsida; order Cupressales; family Cupressaceae; genus Thuja; species Thuja plicata. Next base: position 777,461 of record MU224434.1, on the reverse strand, counting down.
GCCATGATGTCATCCACATATAGTCTTTGATAATTTTGTGGATCATGTCATGAAATATATCTATCATGGCTCTCTGATAAGTTGCCCCTGCATTATTTGGGCCAAATAACATCATATTATAGCAGATGGTACCCCAGGGGGTTGTAAATGTTGTCTTATACTAATCTTCTTCTTCTATATAGATATGATTGTATCTAGAGAAACCGTCCATGAGAGACAACATCTCATGTCCAGTGGAGAGGTCCACTATCATGTTGATATTTGGCAAGGGGAAATTATCCTTTGGACATGCTTTATTAAAATCCAAAAAATCTGTGCATATCCTAATTAACTTTTCTGGCTTGGATACAAGCACAATGTTGGAGATCCACTCAGAATAGTCCATGGAAAAAATGATCTTAGCTTGGAGGAGCTTGTATAATTCTACCTTGACTAATAATGCTTCTTTTGGATACATCTTTCAGATTTTCTATTTTACTGGTTTGATATTTGGATCCACTACCAGATGGTGTACTACTAAACCAAGGTCTAATCTAGGCATGTAAGAATAAGACCATGCAAATTTTTCTATGGACTCTTGAAGGAGAGTAGTCAGAGCTAGTTCTTCACCTTCTAATAATGTTGCTATGATGTAAGTAATGCTGAGATTCTCCTTTGTGCCCAAGTTGATAGGTTTTGTTTCCACTATAAGAATGGATGACTTCTCAGGCCTATAATCATAGATGAGAGGAAGAGGAGGATATTCATCCTCTATCACCTTAGAGAGGTTTTCACTAGTGGATACACCAGTTGTTTTCACCTTTTTGTGATCAGATAGTGCCCCAGAGGGGTTTTCACCAAGAGATCCATTTTTTTTCTTTTTAATTTTTATTTTCACTTTTACGGCTGAAGACCTCCTCTTCCCCAAAGTATGTCTTGGGATCTAGTTTGTAGACATGTGCTGAATCATGCCCCCAATCGGTTTTTTCTTCTGTTTCTGCCATGAATCTAAGGAGCACATCCTCACTTTGAAATTAATCGATGTGTATGACTCTTGGTTAGTCCTAGTCTATGAGTTCAGGGTGGATGAGGGGAAGGTCAATGAAGCTAATGGAAAGTTGGAAAATTATAGAATTTCCTAAGAATATTTCATCATCAATATCATCATAAGCCTTCACAATTTTCTCCTTTGGGATGTCTTCGACTCTGATTATTTCATCGAGGGTATTACAATATGTGTAGTTGTTTTCATTGGTGCTCCCAGTCATGTCGAGGCAAAAACCCAATCATTGACTTCTTGGAAAATGGGGAGGCTCAATGGGATCCTTCATTCCACCCTCCTCATGACCTAATCCACCTCCTTGGTAATTACACCTCTCTATTGCTAGCTTGTGGGAGTGTGCATATTTGTTTTTGAAATAACCAAGGAGCTTCTCATCAGAATATTGAGGACCCCGATATAGCCATCTATTTATAGTAGGTTCCATTTATTTGTTATTTAGCATAACACGAGACACAAATGTTGAGGAGCCCAAATTTTTTGGTTGTGGCTCACTATCTTTGGGTGATTCTTAATGAGATGGGTGTCCTTGTTTGTTTGGGTCCATAGACAAGGCCCTAACTATGAACGTATCTGACATGCTATTTTCACTGAAACCTCTATTTTTAATCTTGACACTGGAGAGAGTGGATGAGAGGATAGTTTCTAGATCCGCATATGATCTAGAAGAACTGGAAATGGAAGTTTTGATGTCAATTCTGGGACAATAAGTTGAATGTGGGAAGGAATCTTCCAATGCATGATAGTATGTGAAGGGCTAGGGATCTGCACAGATGGTGATTTCAATGCCATTGTGTAGGAATTTGGTGCATTGATGGAAGGTGGAGGGAATGACATGAATGGAGTGAATCCACATACGTCCAAGGAGGATGTTAAAGGGGAGGTCAAGATAAAAAAGTGGCAAATTGTATTTTGCACTGTTGGGCCCAACTGGTTGGTCACTAAGATGGTACCTTTAGATGTGCATTCTAGATTGTCATAAGCCTTGATGGTAATGGCATAATTCATTATGTCTTCTTTAGCATACCCCAATTGTTTGATGATCTTCAAAGTGTATAAATTGAGGGTTGAACCATTATCTATCATGACTCATTTGATGGAAAAATATTTAACCATGATGGCGATGTAGAGAGGAAGGTTGTGGTAAGGTTCAAAAGATGGAATATCTATTGGTTTGAAGGAGATCCCACAAGATGTGGATAGGTGGCCTACAAGGTTTTGGATCTGGGTAGGGTCAATGTCATTGGGGACACGTGATTATCATAGGCCTTTCTTAAGTATTTCTTGGTGGATGGGAAAAGTGTAGAGGAGATCTAGGATGGAAATCTTGGTAGGCATATTCCCTAAGTGTTCCAATAGATTGTATTGTGTTCCAGTGGATGGAGAAGTATTAACACCTACAACAAAAATTATTCCTCAGTGAGTGGTGACTACACACTGACTATCTGGGCCTTTGACATGAATTACATTGACCAAGGGTTCTACTTAGGATATGCAACTAATGAGTTGTTCATAGTTAATATATTCATTGGTATAGTCCTTTTTATTAGCATGATCTCCTTGTTTTCTCTATCATTGGTTTGAGGGTTGAGCGGGATTGGCAGGCCCTTTATCAGAATTGTGTCTAGGAAACCCATTTTGATAGATTTGCAGGTCAGTATTTGGTGATGGTTGGGCAGGAAAATCTACTTTGATCTCTTCATGGTCAATGAGGTGTTAGATGTAATGCTTCAGATTTATGCAATTTATGGTGGTGTTTCCTTTAACACAATGGTAGTCACAATATTCATTATCTTTGTACGAAATAGGTTTTGGTGTTGATTTGTCAAACAGTTGGGTTTGTGGGTATATAATCAGATTGGCCTTAGCCATTCTATGGAAGATGCCATCTATGGCTTCACCCAACAGGATGAATATGGGTTTTTTCATGTTCTAGGCTTGAGGTTTTTTATGTCCACATGGGACTGATATGGCGTTCATTTAGTTCATGGGAGTTTGATAGTTTGGATGATAATTTGTCCCAGGAGGAGGATATGTTGGTGTGACCTATTGGAACATATTCTAATGATATGTAGGTTGCTAATATGTGGTCCTAGGAGCTTTTGGACCATCTATAACAATATGGATGTATTTAGTATTTGTGGTACCGTCGATCACATCACTCTTTTTATTATTCCAATAATGGGATTGATCATTGTTGTGTCTATCATGGTGAGTCTCTTTGTACAACTAGATGGTTATGTCATCTATGAGACTCTTTTCAAGGTCCATTCCTTTTCCTCTGATTTCTTGGTATGTTTGTAGATAGTTCACACAGATATGGTGTGCCAATTTGGGATGTAGATTATTGATGAATATCTTTATCAAATGTTTCTTAGGAGGTTGGTATGATAATCTTGTGGTGAGGCCTTGCCACCTTTGAAGGTAATATGCTAGGATTTTGCCTCCTTTTTTCTTGGAGTTGCATAGGTCTAGGAGTGATAGTTCACTCTCAATGTGATGTGCATACTGGGCTATGAAAATTTCAGAAAATTCTCCAAATATTGTGATTGTGTCATAGGGGATTTCGTAGAACCACTCTAGAGCTATCCCTCCTAGGCTTTTCAGGAAGAGGCACATGAGAAATTTATTACTGTATACTACCTCTTGGCATTCCATGTAAAAATATTTAACATGGCTGACGGGATCTCTCTTCCCCCTATATTTGTCAAATTTAGGAGTTTCAAAGTGTTTGGGGAAAGGTATGGCTGTGATGGATTGATCAAAGGGATAGGGAAACACCTCCTCAAATTTTAAGGTCTTGGCTTTAGTCCTGGCTTGGAGCTCTTTGAGAACATTTTTCATTTCTTTCCATTCTTGATTGACAGGTGGTGGAGTCAGTGCCCCTAGTACATTGGAGCTGGGTGCTTGATATGGGTTAAAAAAAATTGGCAAGTATGGAGGATTCTATAGGGCATATTGAGGTGTGTGATAAGGGGATTGATTGACTGCATAAGTGGGTTGAAAAGGTGGAAACAACAGTTGGATGAGGTATTGTTGAGGGATTGAAGGTAAAGTCCGTTGTGGTTGTGATGGTTTCTGATAAAAAGGTTGTGCTTCTTGGGGTATTAGAAAGGTTGGGTGAGCCTAGGTTGGACCTGTATATGATGGTTGGGAAGCAACACTATTGTACATGGGATATGTGATCTGTGGGTGAATGCCCCAAATAGGAGGAGCAAGGTAGTTGATATGAGAGGGGATGATTGGTTGTTGAGGATGTGAGATGGTTTGTGATGCTGTGAATGGAGGCATGACCAAATAGTTGGTGTAAGTGGGTTGTTGTTGTTGGGTGGATTTCATAATGGGCTACGCAGTGATGAAGCGGTTGATGAACAATTGTTGTGCTTGGGAAGTGGCAGGGTTTGTGCTCTTGGAATGCATTACTATCCCAAGTGCTTATAGGAAATCCTACAAATAGATCCAAGTGGATGATGAGGTGCTTTCTATGGTTTGGCCAACTTGGGAGGCTTGCTACAAGGGTGTTGGGTTGGGTTGCGTCTATGCAAGGGATACTATGGCACTCTATGAGAGTATAGATGGTTGAGAATGAAACGTGGGCCCTTATGGAAATAATGGTTGGTTAAAGGCCCCCTTTGGGTGGTATGCTAGTAGTGAATTTTGGTTGTTGCTAGTGTGATGTACGTATGATGGGTGGAAGGCATGTTAGTATAGATGTGCTTGCAGTTTGTGTGACCTGTGGTTGCGAGATGACTGGCTAGGTGTTGATGGGTTGAGAAATGTTGATTGTCTGTTGATTGGTTGAGCTCTAGCCATAGGTTGTGAAACTTGGGAAGCAATGGGTTAGATGGGTTGTGATGGTTGGATAGGTTATGATGGTTGGATAGGTTGTGATAGAAGAGGTGAAAAAATATTGGAGATTGACGTCCCCATGATGGAGAATGATATTGGTTTTTCCATGGTGTGCACTATGTGTTGAGTGACTATGGGTTGGAGAAAATGAGGTATGAGAGATGTAACCTTGGATATCCTTTGAAGAGGGTCAATGATTTCTTCTACCATGGGATGGAAAAATTCATCGATAATGGTTATAGGTCACGGGATCTGTAGTCATAGAAGTCTAGGTGGTACTTGGATTCCTTTACACTGAAAGTCAGCTAGGATGGTGTGGCTATTGTGACCTATAATGGCATTAACCATGTGCACATGTCTAGTATGACTCATGAATGCTTCCATGGAACTTATGGTTGGAATGTCATCTGGGTCAGCTTATACGTGTTTGTTTGGTGCTTTATTTTGTGGATCAAAAGTCACCATGGTGTTGTTAGGGTCCACTATCATATTAGATGAGCTAGTGGTGAGATTGGTTTCCTTGTCCTTCCTCTTCTTGGATCAAGTTTTGGGTGGCATTAAATCGATGTCCTAAAGAGATGTAAGATGCTAAGCGGGATGGAAGATTCCTAAGTGACAAAGGATGATAGTGCAATGATTTTGGGAATTGATGTTTTGGATGATGATGCTAAAATGATGGGGGTGCCTTAAGGTCCTAAGGAAAACTTGGTGTAATAGAGGATTATGAGTTTCCTTCCCTAATGCAAGCTCAAATGGATGTGATTGTGTCAACCTAAGAGAGACTTGTGGTCTTTGGAGGACAATATTATTTGTCAATGTAAACCAAATTTTTGATCAAGGTGATGAGGCCATAAAGACAAGATGAGCTACCCTAAACAATGCTCAGTGAAGGGAGCCTAAGGATGGGTCTTGATAATATATGGGTACTATGCAACTCAAAAGGATATAACACCAAGTGAAGGATATGATTTTTATTTTTATTTTTTTGGATGATGCTAGGATGATGCTTGGATTAATTTGATTTTACTAGGTTGATTGGGTGATGCATTCCTAAGGATGGAGACTAAAATGATGGTCCTAATATGAAAGCTAAATGAATAAGAGGATGAGTAAATGGGGATGTTGCGATGTGATAGCTAGTCATATTGTTCAAAGTTGACAAAGGTGCAATTCAAATGATATTTGGCCATGAAGATTGCAAGCTTATTATTTTAGATGATTTTTTCATATTCCTCATGTGTGTGAATCTCTTGTTTGATAGAATCAATGATGTTTTGGTATTTCTTGGCTTCACGAGTGGTGGTCTTTTGTTCTTTGTATACTAGAGGTAGTTAAGTCTTGACTTTCTTGTGTTTCCCATAATCTGACATATCCCAAGAACAAATGTTTGTATGGTTGCACATGTGGGTTTGAAATTCTTCAATCGTGATCCTTTGAACAATTTCTCAAGAATTGTTTATTGTTTATGAGGACTTGGTTGTATGTGTTTCATGGCAAGAACAAGTTTCAATCATACATCAAAGGCATTAACTACGCTAGGTATATCTTGATTCAAACGAGAATTCTCATGTGTATGAAAACAATCCAACAAGGGATAAAGAAACCTTGTAGGATACAAGAAAGTGTGACGAGTTTGATGAGTATGAAAATTGTGTATTTTCAAGTCACCAATGTTTTGAGGACAACCAAGCACATTCCTACCTAAGGATTGGCTTAGATTGAAAATATTTTCCCGCAAACATAGGTACACACATGAGAGATAATCAGAATATGACCATCACCAAGCACACAATGGCTCCAGCCATGATGCCATAATATTTGAATCAAAAAAATCAAGGTGGCATAAATGTACAAGTGGTCTTGGGGAGGTTACTATCCTCCTTGCACAAACATTATCAAACTTTAAGAGGTGAATTAGGTAGGCTTCTACTTTAATAGTTCTTAGTATGGATTTCTGTTTGGATATGTCCTTTGTGTATGCGCAAGTGTGATTGAGGCATATAGCCCCAGAAAGCACCTTGGCACAAGAAGTCACATGAACATGATTGAGACCTCACATCCCTACTTTGTGCTAGGTGTGAGCCGAGTATAAGCTCAAACAATATCCAACTCTTGAGGATTTTTCTCCAAAGAGTAAATGTTTTTAACATGAGTTGGAGTGGTGTGGCTTACACCTCATTCTCATGTGGGTCATTCTCATGAGATTTTTTTCTCAACCTGTAGGCCTAACTAAAGGACTAATTTTAAAAACATGGATTAGCAATGAAAGGAGTCTATATTTATGATTTTCCCTCAAGGATAAAAGAGCATACTCTCTTATCCAATGTTGTTTTCTCCCAAACACCTCTAGCAGATTGTTCGCTCCCAATGTTACTTTCTAAGTGAAATGTCAAATGAGTCTAGGTTTTTTATTGTCTCATAAAAGACAAGAGCATACTCCCCTATCACTTAATAAAATACTACAAGTGAACCCTTTATTAAATGTGCCTAATAAATCAGATCTAATGAAGACAAAATGTTTATTTATATCTCCTAGGTAACCTGCAAGACACAAAGTTGAGTAGTCTAGTGTTTTTCAAAGTCTATGAGAAACATCTTGCAAGTCTAACTATTAGTAGTTTGACCTTTTCCAAATCTTTGACAAGTGATAATGGTGATCACCACAAATAATTCACTAAAAAAACAATTTCATTAGAAGAATATATGAGATTTTGAAATTGAAAATGAAAGAGTAAATTTTAACATGTACACTAAAGTTTTGAAGTGGAATCTGAATTAATAGCTTACAAATATGAAAAGGGCTCTGATTCAACTTTCCAATGATTTTCAAATCATCAAAATCGGAGCTCGTATGTGAAATTTATAGATGTTTTTGTGATTGTGTCTTTATTTGTGGAAAGAGCCTCCCATGTATAGGTAGAGACGCCTGTCGATCAGAGCCACCTTTGTAGAAGCGAAGATGCCTGTCCGTGAACTAAACATGTTTTTGAGAAGAATGGAGGAAAATTTGATGAGTTTTAGGGATGTGGGTCCCACCATGCGTGCCAGAATGTGTATGAGGAATTATTCAAAATCTTTTGGGATCAAGCGTAAACATGCAAACATTAGTGGGTTAGCACATGAAGATATCAAAACATGTAATAACTTGAAAACAACAAGAAATCCTACATAACATTGGATTAATCATAAAAAAAGTTTTTACACCCTATTTAGACTTGGTTTATTTTCTTATAAAAGGAAATATAAATGTGTTCCCTCTCAAAACACATATGGAAAATCCCCAAATGATAATTCTTGTTTGATTGTGGATGAAAAAATAGAATACAAAGATAATGGATAATGAAATGGCTCAAAAACTAGCATGAAGAAGCTAGTCTCAAGCTTTCCATAATGATGAGATGGAAATGCAATGCTAAACTAAGATATTATGAAAGATGCAAAAAAGATTCATTTACCAAGTTACCCTAGCATATGATATATAAATGGATTAAGAAAAGAACTAAGAACATGAAAGAAAACTAGGAAATTCTAGAGCTAAAATAACATGATAACAATGCATAAAAATGAGAGATGAAATGCAAGAGGAGAAGGCCTTTATTTATAGATTTTTTGAGGGAAGAGAAGGGCTTGGATGAGGTGGCACCTATGTGGAATCCACATAGGAGCCATATATGGGACACATGGGTTTGGAAAAGAGATCAAATTTAGCATTAAATTCTTTGTGAGGCTCAAGATTTGCAAGTAGGGGACAAAGGTGTAAGATTGTGGTTGGGGGTTAAGGGAATTTAAGCCTAACAAGAGCAGAGGGAGTTGGGAGTTAAGAGGAAGTGACATGAGTTTGACTTGAGGATTGTCTTAGGATTCTTAATCTATGGATTATGATTGTGCAAATGCTTAAGGGGTAATTTAGGTTTGGATTAGAGGGCAAGTAGGAGAAATAGGAGGATGTGATGGGAGGAGAGAGAATGAGTGGAGGGATAAATTAAGTAACTAATGGTATTTACTTAAATAAGAGAGGTTATTATGTGTGAAGGGGTTGGGTTGAGTTAGAACTAGGTGTTAGGTGGTTGAGATAGGTTAAGCTATGGGTTAAATTTAGGAGCCATATGCTCAAATTGATTAAACAGGTTTTATTTAATCAAAAGGGAAAATTATAAATTAATTTAAATGGGAAAATTATATTCATTTAAATTAATATAAGAAAAGGGGAGATTTAATTAATTATCTGGCTATGGGTTGCCTATAGATAATTAATTTATACTATAGTTAATTAATTAAATTAATTAGTGGGATGACATAAATTAATTAAATATTTAATATTTAATCAATAATGCCCTAGGAGGGAACTAAATTAGATTACGAATCTGTGTAATCAGATTTAGGTGTCTACACAAACCTCATTCTTCAATTGACAACCATGTGTTTGTAGTTACCATAGATTGAGCATGTGACATTTAATTGCCTCTCCCTTTGGTAAGGTCTTTCCTGGTTCATATGCGACTTTTGATTGTTCACTCTTAACCTGCATTCATCATCTTTGTTACCATATTTGTTGTAGTTGTAATAGTAACCATAAAATCTAATAGATCTACTACTAGATATAGATCTACAATCATAAGCAGTATGTCCATATTTATTGCACTTGTAGTAATATCCATCAAAAGTGCTAGTTCTATTTGTAGACCTACTTCTACATACATTTACAGTATGACCCACCTTATGAGAATTGAAACATACAGGTTTGTAAGTTTTCTTACCATAATTTATTTGTGTTACCTTTAGTGGATACTTTCCTTCTTTCTTGATCTCCTTTGATCCAAAAGATTCACCAACTTCAAAATTAGTATGACCGGTATATCCAAGGCCTATGGTCTCTTTGCTTCTTCTTTGATTCCTTAGTTGTTCATCAAGTTTTGTAGTACTCTCACTGAATCTCTTTAGCAGATCATCAAAAATATTTAACACTCCTCTTAATTTCTCATTCTCATTTCTTAGATTCTCATTGTCCCTAAAAGATTTTTCATTTACCTCATTTGTATCATTCAGATGTTCATGAAATGTGCTAGCTTCTTGTCTTGACTTGAAAAGTTCATCCTCTACAACTTATAGTGCTTCATCCTTGGCCTTTAGCGAATCTTCTACTTTCCTTTAATCCTCTACATATCTCCTTGTTTCTGACTCTTCACACATTCTGATTGATTGGGCTTCAATCTCCCTCTCTTAAGGTTTTTCTTGTCTTTGTGCAATTGTTCATTCTCCATAGCCATGACTTCTAGGACCGCTTTAGATTCCTCAAATCCACTTTGTTCAAACAATTTCTCAATGTAGTCTTGAATCTCACTCAACTGTTCAACAATCTCATCTTTTTATCTCTTGATTGCTTCTATTTTTATTCAATTCCTCAATGATTATTTCATTTTTTTGAGTTTCTTCGTGCGCTTCAACAAACCCTCCATATTTTCCTTAACTCGACCAAACTATTAGGCTTCTTCAAGGGAAATAAGCTATGATATCAATTATTTGTCTTTAAAGGCATTGAGAGGGGAGGGAGGTGAATCAGTGCAACCACAAAACTGAAACACTTCTCAAATATCTTCCATGATAACCAACATACAAAAGAAAATACTACATAAAAGCTTAGCAAATAAAACATTCACGCAATGTAAACTCAAGACACAATATTTTTCCCTTGGAAAACATTATTAGAGGGATAAAACCATATGTGAGAATGATACTCACAAATTTCACTAGTGCACCAGTGGAATTTTTCCTATTAGGAGAAATTACAAACACCATGCTAAGGGTATACCCGAGTTAAGAGTATCTTTAGGCGGGTTAGGAGCTAATACAAGTCCTATTAAGAACTACCATGTTAAGATATTTCAAAGTCCTTCTGAGAGTCACCTTGTTAGAGGATTTATACATTAGATCTTGTTAGAGATCCTTCTCACCCTATTAGGATGGACCTTGTTAAAGGATTTGACCTGCAAAGCTATTATGGCTTGCCTTGAGGTAGACTGAAGAATGAATGATCTGACAATGAAACTTTTTTCTTTTAGATACGCTTCAATTAAAATAACAATGCCTCCTTAAACATAAAATCTCATTTCTTCATCTTTACACAATCACATTCACCTATTGCATCATCACAACTTAACCTAAAACTTGATTTCATCCTTCTTTTATAACAACTTTTCAAAGTCAGCCTTTCCCAAGAGTTTTTTTTACCCACCGACATAAAACTCAAATATGATCATGCCAAAATGCATTGTTCAACTCAATAAAGTCAACACAACATTGATCAAGTCTTAAATAAAACATTTGCTAACACTAAATTGATTAGTTGGTTGATCTAACCAAACTCACACTGCTCGAATCCTCTTCTTCCTGCCAGTGTCACTTCAATCTTCAACAACTCTCTCAATTCTTCAATATAACTGATGCAGTTATAGATATAGCTAGAATTTCCTCTGCAGATGATAAATACATGACCACACACCTTAACTCAATCTCCAACTCCAAACCTAGTCGCCTATACCTTGAATACTATCTTCTTCCTGGTTCACTAAACACTTAGTCAATTCTCCAATTTGATCCTTCAATACCATCGGTAAAATGGATCTCATGCCACCAATAGATCATGTTGCCAAAAATGAAAACACCACAATACAATCACATGATCAAAACTAAGATCATCTTCATAAAATTCCAACAATCTAAAAATTTTCATGAACCATGTAGGAAACATCTACATCATCCCATGAGGTCCGCGACTCCTCATCTTTAGTAACATTCCTTCACTATTCTTCTGATCATTCTACATTACTGGAAAAACTACACAACAAAAGTCCAAACTACATAATAGACATGTTGACATAAATGACAACACATCCAACTTTCTAAAAAAGTGTTTAGTCCAATTTAGACTCAAGCTCCTTCTATGATATGGTTGAGTCAAATTTGCACTCCAACTCTTCTAGAGGATATTGTTGAGTTCTATTAGGACTGTACTCCCTCTATGTTGAGACACTTGTCTCAACCTTGTCCAATCTTCCTATTATCTCTTGTCTATACAAATAGGCTATATTTGTGGTATTTGGGAATAATGTATAATGTATAATGCATATTGGAAATATCTGGATATTGGAGATTTCTCTTGATGTTATTATGCCTCTGAGCATTCACATCAAGTTTTATCTAGCATTGTTATTATGTCCATTTAATTTCTAGTTCCTTCATCTAACTCTTTTATTTTGATTTTGGTTTAAATATGTTTCTCATATTATAATAGATAGTGATGTTGATTATGCTTTGTTATTATCTAGTTAAATATTTTGATGTATGATCATTATTGCCATAAAATGTTATTAAAATAAATAGATTAAATGAGATAATTATTATGATGTTTTAAGTGAGGAGTAAATATGAAAGGGATAATTTTATAATAAAATGATTATGTTGTTTAAATGTCCCTTCATTAGTTTTAGTTTCAGGATTATTTATATATACACTAAAGTTAATTTTTTATATATGAGTAGCTGCACTTGATGCACGTATGTTGTAGTGATGAAAGGTACTAGACATTGAATCCACCTAGCTTCCCAAGTTTGAGCATGTCTTTATCCTATTGGAAAGTGACATTGCAAGCAATTGTTATTTTGTCATTGATGTCAAACCTTTACTGGTGAGACTATTGTTATCTATTTGAGTACCATATCTATTGTTGATAAAGAAGACTTAACAAGAAGACCAAGTGAATGGTTGAGTTAAGGAAAATCAAAGGGTATCTAATTAGTTGGCATTCTGACAAAGTAATTAGTTTTTTATCTTTCAAAGATAGTTATTCTGGGTGTTCTGTGCCGAGCAAGTTTGGCTTGTGCTGAGTAAAGTTTCTTAATGACAAGCAAAGTTGCTTGTGCCGAGTAAAGTTTCTTATGATGAGAAAAAAGTTTCTCAATGTCGAGCACCATTGAAATTTCTGAGTGAAAATATTAATGAAGGCCGACTTACAAAATTTTGATTATTGATGAGATTTGAGATCTCTGGAAAATGTAAGAATTGATGAGTTTACATAAAGAAATGAAGCTGAAAGTACACAAGAACCTGAAAGCTATATCTGGATGAGGAAGATTCTAATTCACTACCTGAGACTACTGCTGAACAACAACATGCACCTTCTGAGTAACAAAGTGGAGTTGCCAAGAAACTGCAAGTGAATGGCGAGCTATTTGATGGAGATGCTGAGTCATATAATCAACCAGAATTGAATACAGACGATGAACCTAAAGCAAGGACTGAGCCTACCTTAGCAAAATATGTGAGAAGGAATCATAATTCTAATCAAATCATTGGGTCAAAGGATTTTGTTGTTATGACAAGAAGTAAGTTGAAAAATAACACATGTCTGTTATGTGAATTTGAGCCCAAAACAGTGAAAGATGCTTTAGAAAATGAAGATTGGATACAAGCAATAAATGAGGAAATTGAACAGATTGAGAAAAACAAAACTTGGACACTTGTACCTAGGCCAAAGGATAAAAATGTAATTGGCAGAAAATGGGTATTTAGGAACAAACTAAATGAACATGGAGAAGTGACAAGAAACAAAGCTAGACTGGTATGCAAGGGTTATGCACAGGAGGAAGGAATTGACTATGGTGAAACCTTCACCCCAGTTGCAAGATTGGAAGGTGTCAGAACCTTACTTGCATATGCAGCCTACAAAGGATTCAAAGTTTATCAGATGGATGTGAAATCTGCATTTCTCAATGGAATCTTGGAAGAAGAAGTATATATTGAGCAAGCTGATGGATTTTTAGACCCAAAAAATAGGAACATGGTTTGCAGATTGCACAAATAATTATATGGATTGAAACAAGCGCCAAGAGCATGGTATGAAAGATTGCACAATTATCTGATCAAGATTGGATTTGCAAGAACCAATGACAACAACAACCTATACTTAAAGATAGAGCAAACCAAAGGTACATTATTAGCTGAAATTTTTTTGGATGACATCATATTTAGTGGACAAGATGTATTATGTCAAAAATTTGCAATAGAGATGCAAACTAAGTTTGAGATGTCTATGTTTGGTGAAATAAAATTTTTTGTTGGCTTACAAATTTATCAAATGAAGAATGGTATCTATATCACTCAATCTAAATATATCAAAGAGATATTGAAATTTTTTGGAATGGAAGAGTCCAAACCAGTGAGTACACCCATGGCTACTAGACAGAAGCTGACGAAAGATGATGACACAAAATAGGTGAACCAAACACTCTACAGGTCAATGATTGGAAAACTATAGTATGTTGTACACAATAGACTTGATATTGCTCTAGCTGTTGGGATTGTAGCAAGATTTTATGCTAATCCTAAGGAAACTCACATGATGGTAGTCAATAGAATTCTAAGATATTTGAAAGGAATTGAGGACTAGGGTCTATACTACAAAAAAAATGACAAGTTTGAACTCAGAGTTTACACTGATTCTAACTGGGCTGGAAATGTTGATGATAGGAAAAAGCACTACGGGTGGAGCATTTATTTTAGGAAAGAAATTGATCTCCTGGACAATAAAGAAATAGAACTGCACCTCACAATCTACAGCTGAAGCCGAGTATGTGGCAACAATAGTTAACTGTTCTAACATTGTGTGGTTGAAGATACTACTGAAAGGTATGAAGGAAGAAATAATTGATCCAATTGTCATATATTGTGATAACACAATTGCTATTAATATTTCTAAAAATCCTATGATGCACTCAAAGACAAAGCATATAGCTATCAAATATCATTACTTGAGGGAGCTAATTCAGAGTAAAGAAGTAAGATTGGATTATGTGAACACTAAAGAACAATTAGTAGACATATTCACAAAAGCACTACCCAAAGATGCTAATGAGTATCTATGAGGTGAATTGGGGGTGATTCCCCTAACTGAGGCTAATGAAGTTCTGTATGGTACTGTTGCATCAAATATTTCATTCAAAAAATCTGACACATTGATGCACAGTAAGTCACACTTTAGGATGCTGGCTAAAGTTGTGCAGATGAACAAGGACAGAAAAGAAAAATCAGACATACTGAAGATAAAATGATCAGCATGATACTGAAGATCTACATGATAAAGATATTGACATCTTTGGCATTGTTGTCAAAGAGGGAGAGATTTCCTAGAAGTTAGAGATTACCAAGAGGGAGAGATTAACTATAAAGAGTAAGAATTTACTATTGAAAACATTGAAGTGATTATCTACTGAGAGGGAGTCTACAGATGATTAGACATAGATGATTACAGTGTGATTACAAACATAGAGGGAGAAATGTTTTACAGATGAGAATCAGAATGAAGCTAAAGACATTAATTAAGATTTGTTCATATCAAGAAACACAGGTGAACTTTTGGATTGGTTGGTAACTATGTTTGTTAAATCATTGTTTTAATATTTTGTGTTTCCATCAATGCCAAAGAGGGAGATTGTTGGAAAGTGACATTGCAAGCAATTGTTATTTTGTCATTGATGTCAAACCTTTACTGGTGAGACTATTGTTATTTGATGGAGTACCATATCTATTGTTGATAAAGAAGACTTAACAAGAAGACCAAGTGAATGGTTTAGTTAAGGAAATTCAAAGGGTATCTGATTAGTTGGCACTCTGGCAAAGTAATTAGTTGTTTATCTTTCAAAGACAGTTTTTCTAGCTGTTCTGTGCCGAGCAAGTTTGGCTTGTGCCGAGTAAAGTTTCTTAATGATGAGCAAAGTTTCTTCTGCCGAGTAAAGTTGCTTATGATGAGCAAAAAGTTGCTCAATGTCGAGCACCATTGAAATTGCTGAGTGAAAACAGTAATGAAGGCTGACTTATAGAAGTTTGATTATTGATGAGATTTGAGATCTGTGGCCGACTTAGTTGATTTTATTGGGATATGTAATGTTAATTAAATATTGATCCACATCATTTAATGTATGGGTAACCATAATTAATGCATGGTTTCAAGATTTAATTAGAGACTACTTTGGAGAAG
>MU224434.1:750320-761491 GCA_018584345.1 Thuja plicata | reverse complement strand
CTTAGTTGATTTTATTGGGATATGTAATGTTAATTAAATATTGATCCACATCATTTAATGTATGGGTAACCATAATTAATGCATGGTTTCAAGATTTAATTAGAGACTACTTTGGAGAAGTAAATGTTATGCAAAGATGGAATGATCCATTGGATTTGACCTAACCTAAGATCTACGATCTTTTTTAAGTGGCGAAATATTTATCTGACCTAGAAAAAGAGGTATATGATAACCTCAAGGGTTATTCATTGTGTGTGTAAGTGTGGATGAATGTATGTGTATGCAAAAGGTTTGCAAAGTTGATTTACTATTTATCATGATTTAGCAGAGAAGGCAAAATGAAGAGGCAGAAAGTTGCATGTGTGATTGCTTGATGAATTTCCAACCAGATCAGAAGATTGAAATGACAATGCAGGCTATCCAGTAAGTTAACATCAGAGCTGTAATTGGATCTGAATTGCAAAGTTGTATGTACCAAATCACAAACTACTGATTACTTTCTTTCCATTGTATCAGTTAAATCCTTGAACAAGGTTGACTTAACAGTCATTTGTATAAATAATCTAACAAAATGACATTCATATTGGAATGTTTGAAGTCCTCTAACAAGGCCACTCCTGATAGGGTGATTAAATCCTTTAACCAGGTCACACCTAGCAGTGTGTTATTGAAACCTTTAATAGGGTTGGCTCCTCACAGGGCATCACTTCAGAAGACTGAAAACTTGGTACCATTTTACTGGTGGTTTTTCCCATATTGGGTTTCCATGTTAAATACTTGTGTCAACTTGTGTGAATGCTTATGGTTTACTTTACTGTTATGTTACTACAAGCTAATTTCAATTGACAGTAAACTGCATGATTAGAGTTGTTGATTTATGCTACTGCTGCCGAGTAGATCTAAAGTACAGAAATTTTTTATTTACTACATCTAGACCTGAGGATAACTGATTCACCCCTCCCCTCTCAGTTATTCTAAATTCATTCTAACAATTGGTATAAGAGCATTGGTCTCCTGAAAATAGTTTGAATGTACTTGGAGTGAAAAGATCAAGATGTATAAGAAAGAGGTTCCCAAGCTGAACAAAGATAACCTCCCTGCATGGCAGAGCTTGATGAAACTACATTTGGCTGGTATTGGAGATGATGCTAAGTGACTTATTAAACATGCCTATGTCCCGCCTATTTCTCCTCTCTCAGCTGTACAACTCAGAGAAAAGCATGAACACAATCAAGCAATGTTGGAGATCGCCTCCTCATTAAGTTACTTAGAGTTTGATGATGTAAAGAACTGCATAAATGCAAAAGAGATGTGGGACAAACTTGCAACTATCTATGGTGGCGACACAAATGTGCTGAGAGAAAAATCTGAAAGTCTAAGAGGTAAGTTTGATGAGATGAAAATACAAGAAGGTGAAAATGTTATTTAGTACTATGGTAGAATAAAAGAAGTTGTAAATGCCATTAGAGGGGCTAATGGAACTATTGATGAGAACACCATTATGAGAAAGGTACTGAGAACTTTACTTCCTATATATGCTATTAGAGTTTCTGTAATTCAAGAATTGAAATGTCATCCTAACAATAATCTGAATCTAGAAAATCTGATAGGTAGACTCACTGCATTTGAAATGTCAAATTATGATAACTATAATCCATAAGGGATTGATTATGCTTTTAGATCACAGCTGGTTCTCAATAAATCTAAGAAAGGAAAGAAACATGTGGACAGTGATAGTGACACTTCTGATGATGATCTTGAAGAACTTGAAGCATTCATGGAAAAAAGACTATCCAGAGGAAAAGGAAAATACAAAGGTAAACTTCCTATTATTTGTTTTTCATGCAACAAAGTTGGTTATATAGATGCTAGATGTCCTGACAAGAATGAAAAAGATGAAACAAGGGACAAAAAATACAAGGAATACAAAGATAGAAAGGATGACCGAGACTTCAGGAAATATAAGGACTACAAAGACAAAGGTAAGAAATCATGTTATATTGCTGAAGAAACTTCTAACAATGACACTGATAATTCTGATGACAATGATATAGAATTTGTTTATGTTGCAATGAAAGAAGATTCTGATGATGATGAGAAAACTACACTAATCTCTTATATGAGCAAAAATGATCGTTGGATCATTGACAGTGGTTTCTCCCATCATATGATTGGTGACAAAGATAAGTTTGAAACCTTAAACCAATGTAAAGGAGGATATGTAAAATTTGGTAATGATTCACCATGTTTTATCTAAGGTAATGGATTGATTAATTTGACTGACAAAATTAGATGTGATGATGTGTATTGGGTTGATGATCTCAAATATAATTTTCTAAGTGTTGCACAGTTGAACAATTCTGGTTACAAAGTTGAATTCCATCATAGAAAAGGTAAGATCTATGATTCTAATGGAGAATTAGTTGGAAGTGGTGATCAGACTAAAGGTAACTTGTTTTATCTGGATTTATCTGAAGAAACATGTTTGTCTGCATAGTACAATGATGTTTGGTTATGGCATAAGAGGTTGTGTCATGTGAAATTTGATAACTTGGTAAGCATAAGTAAACTGAAAAAAGGTTAGAGGGATACCTAAGTTAAAGAAACCTGAGAATGCTATGTGTAAACAATGTCAACTTGGAAAGATGACTAAGTCTAGTTTCAAGAGTAAAACATATGTATCAGAGAAAATTTTGCAATTGGTCCATACTGATCTCTTTGGTCCCATTGGAGAAAGAAGCTACTGTGGTGCTAGATACTTTATTCTATTTGTTGATGATTATTCAAGGATGATGACTATAATGTTTCTTAAGGAAAAATCTGATGCATTCCAGTTATTTAAATGGTACTTAGCTAAAGTTGAAAAGGAAACAGGCAAAATTTTTAAATGCTTAAGATCTAATAGAGGTGGAGAGTTTATTTCTAATGAGTTTAACATGTTTTGTAATGATCGAGGCATAAAGAGATAGATGTCTGCACCCAGGACTCCTCCACAAAATGGTATTGCTGAACAAAGGAACAAATCTATTATGGACTGTGCAAGAACACTAATGATGGAGAAAAATGTTGCACAAAATTATTAGAAAGAAGCTATAAGTACTATAGTCTATACACTGAATAGAGTTCAAGTCAAGAAAGGTACAAATGCTATGCCTTATGAACTATGGTATGGTTATGCACCTAGTTTAAAGTATTTTAAAGTCTTTGGAAGTAAATGTTTTATACTGAAAGACAACAGATTTGGAAAACTAGATGCTAAAGGTGAAGAAGGTATATTCCTTGGTTATTCAACCAAAATCAAAGCATACAAATGTCTAAATTCTAATACTAAAAAAATTGTTGAAAGTGTAAATGTAAGAATTGATAAGTTTGCAGAAAGAAATGAAGCTGAAAGTACACAACAACCTAAAATCTATAGATCATTCGTATATCTAGATGAGGAAGATTCTAATTCACTACCTGAGACTACTACTAAACAATGACATGCACCTGCCAAGTCACAAATTGGAGTCGCTGAGCAACTCCAAGTGAATGCCGAGCTATCTGATGGAGATGCCGAGTTAAAGAATCAACCAGAACTGAATACAGACGATGAACCTAAAGCAAGGACTGAGCCTAACTTAGTAAAATATGTGAGAAGGAATCATAATTTTGATCAAATCATTGGGTCAAAGGATTCTATTGTTATGACAAGAAGTAACCTAAAAAATAACACATGTCTGTTATGTGAATTTGAGCCCAAAAAAGTGAAAGATGCTTTAGAAAATGAAGATTGGATACAAGCAATGAATGAGTAAATTGAACAGATTGAGAAAAACAAAACTTGGACACTTGTACCTAGGCCAAAGGATAAAAATGTAATTGGCACAAAATGGGTATTCAAGAACAAACTAAATGGACATGGAGAAGTGACAAGAAACAAAGCTAGAATGGTATGCAAGGGTTATGCACAAGAGGAAGGAATTGACTACGGTGAAACCTTCACGCCAGTTGCAAGATTGGAAAGTGTCAGAACATTACTTGCATATGTAGCCTACAAAGGATTCAAAGTTTATCAGATGGATGTGAAATCTGCATTTCTCAATGGAATCTTGGAAGAAGAAGTATATATTGAGCAAGATGATGGATTTTTAGACCCAAACAATAGGAACATGGTTTGTAGATTGCACAAAGCATTATATGGATTGAAACGAGCGCCAAGAGCATGGTATGAAAGATTAAACAATTATCTTATCAAGAATGGATTTGCAAGAACCAATGACAACAACAACCTGTACTTAAAGATAGAGCAAAGCAAATGTACATTATTAGCTGAAATTTTTGTGGATGACATCATATTTAGTGGACAAGATGTATTATGTCAAAAATTTGCAACAGAGATGCAAACTGAGTTTAAGATGTCTATGTTTGATGAAATAAAATAATTTATTGGCTTACAAATTTATCAAATGAAGAATGGTATCTATATCAGTCAATCTAAATATATCAAAGAGATACTGAAAACTTTTGGAATGGAAGAGTCAAAACAAGTGAGTACACCCATGGCTACTGGACAGAAGTTGACAAAAGATGATGACACAAAAGAAGTGAACCAAACACTCTATAGGTCAATGATTGGAAAACTACAGTATGTTGTACACAGTAGACTTGATATTTCTCTAGCTGTTGGGATTGTAGCAAGATTTTATGCTAATCCTAAGGAAACTCACATGATGGCAGTCAAAAGAATTCTAAGATATTTGAAAGGAACTGAGGACTATGGTCTATACTACAAAAAGAATGACAAGTTTGAACTTAGAGTTTACACTGATTCTAACTGGGTTGGAAATGTTGATGACAGGAAAAGCACTACTGATGGAGCGTTTATTTTAGGAAAGAAATTGATCTCCTAGACAAGCAAGAAATAGAACTACACCTCACAATCTACAGCTGAACCCGAGTATGTGGTAGTAGTAGTTAACTATTCTAACAATGTGTGGTTGAAGATACTACTGAAAGGTATGAAGGAAGAAATCACTAATCCAATTGTCATATATTGTGATAACACAAGTGCTATTAATATTTCTAAAAATCCTATGATGCACTCAAAGATAAAGAATATAGCTATCAAATATCATTACTTGAGGGAGCTAGTTCAGAGTAAAGAAGTAAGATTGGATTATGTGAACACTAAAGAACAATTAGTAGACATATTCACAAAAGCACTACCCAAAGATGCTCATGAGTGTCTATGAGGTAAATTGGGGGTGATTCCCCTAACTGAGGCTAATTAAGTTCTGTATGGTACTGTTGCATCAAATATTTCATTCAGAAAATTTGACACATTGATGCACAGTAAGTCACACTTTAGGATGCTGGCTAAAGTTGTGCAGATGAACAAGGACATAAAAGAAAAATCAGTCATACTAAAGATGACATGATCAGCATGATACTGAAGATCTACATGATAAAGATATTGACATCTTTGGCATTATTGTCAAAGAGGGAGAGATTGCCTAGAAGTTAGAGATTACCAAGAGGGAGAGATTAACTATAAAGAGGTAGACGTTACTATTGAAAACATTGAAGTGATTATCTACTCAGAGGTAGTCTACAGATGATTAGACATAGATGATTAAAGTTTGATTACAAACACAGAGGGAGAAATGTTTTACAGATGAGAATCAAAGCGAAGCTAAAGACATTAATGAAGATTTGTTCATATCAAGGAACACAGGTGAACTTTTGGATTGGTTGGTAACTATGTTTGTTAAATCATTGTTTTAATATTTTATGTTTCCATCAATGCCAAAGAGGGAGATTGTTGGAAAGTGACATTGCAAGCAATTGTTATTTTTGTCATTGATGTCAAACCTTTAATGGTGAGACTATTGCTATCTGTTTGAGTACCATATCTATTGTTGATAAAGAAGATTTAACAAGAAGAACAAGTGAATGGTTAAGGTAAGGCAATTTCAAGGGTATCTGATCAGTTGGCACTCTGGAAAAGTAATTAGTTGTTTATCTTTCAAAGACAGTTTTTCTGGTTGTTCTGTGCCAAGCAAGTTTGTCTTGTGTTGAGTAAAGTTGCTTAATGGTGAGAAAAGTTGCTTGTGCTGAGTAAAGTTTCTTATGACAAGCAAAAAGTTGCTCAATGTCGAGCACCATTGAAATTGCCGAGTGAAAACAGTAATGAAGGCCGACTTACAGAAGTTTGATTATTGATGAGATTTGAGATCTCTGACTGACTTAGTTGATTTTATTGGGATATGTAATGTTAATTAAAGATTGATCCATGTCATTTAATGTACGGGTAACCTTAATTAATGCATGGTTTCAAGATTTAATTAGAGACTACTTTGGAGAAGTAAATGTTATGCAAAGATGGAATGATCCATTGGATCTGACCTAACCTAAGATCTATGATCTTGTTTAAGCGGCAAAAGATTTATCTAACCTAGAAAAAGAGGTATATGATAACCTCAGGGGTTATTCATTGTGTGTGTAAGTGTGGATGAATGTATGTGTATGCAAAAGGTTTGCATAGTTGATTTACTATTTAGCATGATCTAGCAGAGAAGGCAAAAGGCAAAGGCAAAAATTTGCATGTGTGATTGCTTGACAAATTTCCAAGCAGATGAGAAGATTGAAATGACAATGTAGGCTATCCAGTAAGTTAACATTAGAGCTGTAATTGGATCTGAAATTCAAAGTAAGTTGTATGTACCAGATCACAAACTGTTGATTACTTTCTTGCCATTGTATCAGTTAAATCCTTTAACAAGGTTGACTTAACAGTCGTTTGTATAAATCCTCTAACAAGGTGACATTCAGGTTGGAATGTTCTAAGTCCTCTAACAAGGCCAGCCCTAACAGGGTGATTAAATCCTTTAACCAGGTCACACCTAGCAGTGTGTTATTGTAACCTTTAACAGGGTTGGCTCCTCACAGGGCATCACTTCAAAAGAGTGAAAACTTGGTAGCATGTTACTGGTGGTTTTTCCCATATTGGGTTTCCACGTTAAATACTTGTGTCAACTTGTGTGAATGCTTATGGTTTTCTTTAATATTATGTTACTACAAGCTAATTTCAATTGACAGTAAAATGCATGATTAAAGTTGTTGATTTATGCTACTACTGCCGAGTAGATCTTAAGTAAAGAAAATTTTTACTTACTACATCTAGACCTAAGGATAACTGATTCACCCCTCCCCTCTCAGTTATTCTAAATTCATTCTAAGATATCCTTGATAGTGGCACAAGAGATAGTCACATTGGTTGTTTCATGATACTTATCTGAATTATGGTTCTTGTTTTGGATGATGTATCATTATTACATTATGTACACTAGTGGTTATCATGTAGGTAAATTCTAGATTACCTCTGCATACTTTTGAAAGACCAGTAAATGCCTCTACATAGTTGGTTATCAATAGTTGTTGTAGTTGAGTTAAATTATACTAAATGTTTTTTAATTATTTAGATGTTAATTATGTATTTACTGACAAATGTTCCATATGTGTATTCTATTTAATATGAATTGAGTAATCTAATCCTTTCAATAATTTTTGATATCTATTGGAATTTTGACTTATGTAAGTTGTAAGTGATTTAATTCTAATGCCTTTGGCTTTTGGGAAAAAGGCTTTACATTGTAAAAGTAAGTTCACTACTCTCACTTGGAAATTGAAATTTTCTCTCCAAATCCTATTGGAGAAAATTCATTTGTGCTTTCCTTGGGTGATTGGGTTGCCAATTTTTTTATGGGCATTGGCTTATTGGATTCATGTTGAGACTCATCCATGTTGTTGGCTATCTCATTTGAATACATTGTGTTTTGGGGGAATTATTTTGTATTGCGAGTATTCTCCATTTTGAGGTAGGAATCTGCATCTATTACTTGTTTCTATATTTTATTGATACATGTTTGTTAAAAATGTTATGTGGGATGAAATATTGATATTGCCCATCCATTTGATGCAATCTAATGTTCACTTGGGTTTTCATGATTTTATTTTTTAAAATGTGAATTTTGTATACCATTATGCTTCCCGTTTATTCATGCATGATTGAAAAATATATATATTTTGGATGGTTGAGTTTTTCATTAGGAGAAAAATTACTTTTCCTAGATTTGTGCAACTGCAAGTTTGAAAATCTAGGATTTTTAAAGGTTTGTCTATGAGGTGACCTCTAGGACTAGTTTTTGTCTATAAATGATTTTTATGAAAATTAGAGTGTCAAAATGGAATTAAATAATCTGTATTTTCAGTAATTGTTACTTGTGTATTTTTATTGTAATTCTTCTTGGTAATCATGCTCTTGGTTATGAGGATAATTAACCGTGCCTCATGCACAATTGTGTTTCCCTAGTGATAAGTAGTATTTTGTGATGTAGATTATTGGAAAGAGACACTTCTCTGAATGGTTTAGATTTTTTCATTGATGGAAATAAATGCATTGCATGGGTTCTCAGTACTTATTTTTATCATACCAAAAGATAGATTGGATTTTTGGTTAAGTCTAATAGTGAACCAAATATAGTAGCAGAGTTTAGTGTTTGGTCCAGTGTGTACACCTAGTTTGATATTTTGAGGTGTGAATATAAAAGAAACTACATGAAGTTGTATTCTATCATGATCCAGATTCATGAGGTATAATTTTATGTTTTTTTAGATACAAAGTTTTGTATAGTAGTTTCTGGGTACACAGTGAAGAATAACAACAATATATAATAGATCATTTTGTGGATCTATTAGATCAATTTTAATGATTTTTTTTTGAGTTTGCGATTGTGGAGTCAAAATGGGAGAGTGTTTATATGTAGTTACTTGAGGTGCACATTATATTTTGTATAAGGATTTGGCCAAATTACTACATGTTACATCATTTTTATAAATGCTCTTTGTGTCAACCCAATGGGTGACTTAATTTGTGTAGAAAATATGTAGGATCGATTTGGTTGATCATTTTGGAGAGTATGATGAGTATTGATGCACAAAGTATGATGATTTGAGGTATGAGTACTAGAAGAGCAATGATATAGCATGAAGTGCGTTGATTTGGTATATTGTACTTAATTGGAATTGATTTTGAATTTTTTGATGTTACATACCAGTTCAATCCATGTGTGGATTGTTATCCATATATTTAAGGTAGTAAGCCTTCCTTTTTTAATTGAGAATTGAGCTCTAGGAAGTGAGCCTAAATGCATGTGTGTTTGATCTTTTGTACTTAAACCTTTAACAAATTTAAATACTTTTGTAGAGTATTTCAGTTGTGGGTTCTATCCCCCTCATGGTTTTGTTGGAAAGTGACATTGCAAGCAATTGTTATTTTGTCATTGATGTCAAACCTTTACTGGTGAGACTATTGTTATCTATTTGAGTACCATATCTATTGTTGATGTAGAAGATTTAACAAGAAGACCAAGTGAATGGTTGAGTTAAGGTAATTCAAAGGGTATTTGATCAGTTGGCACTCTGGCAAATTAATTAGTTATTTATCTTTCAAAGATAGTTTTTCTGGCTGTTCTGTGCCGAGCAAGTTTGGCTTGTGCCGAGAAAAGTTTCTCATGACAAGAAAAGTTGCTTGTGCTGAGAAAAGTTGCTTATGACGAGCAAAAATTTTCTCGATGCCGAGCACCATTGAAATTGCCAAGAGGAAACAATGATGAAGGCCAACTTAAAGAAGTTTGATTATTGATGAGATTTAAGATCTCTGGCTGACTTAGTTGATTTTCTTAGGATATGTAATGTTAATTAAAGATTGATCCATGTCATTTAATGTATGGGTAACCATAATTAATATATGGTTTCAAGATTTAATTAGAGACTACTTTGGAGAAGTAAATGTAATACAAAGATGGAATGATCCATTGGATCTGACCTAACCTAAGATCTACGATCTTGTTTAAGCGGAAAAAGATTTATTTGACCCAGACAAAGAGGTATATGATAACCTCAAGGAGTTATTCATTTGGAATGCTTGTGGAAGTGGATGTAAGTGTATGCAAGAGGTTTGCATAGTTGATTTACTACTTAGCATGATCTAGCAGAGAAGGCAAAAGGCAGAGGCAAAGGGTTGCAAGTGTGATTGCTTGATGGATTTCCAAGAAGATCAAAAGGTTGAAATGACAATGCAGGCTACTTAGTAAGTTAACATCAGTGCCGTAATTGGATCTAAATTGAAAATTAAGTTGTATGTACCAGATCACAAACTCTTGATTACTTTCTTACCATTGTATCAGTTAAATCCTTTAACAAGGTTGACTTAAAAATCATTTGTATAAATCCTCTAACAAGGTGACATTTAGATTGTAATGTTCTAAGTCCTCTAACAATGCCACTCCTGACAGGGTGATTAAATCCTTTAACCGGGTCACACCTAGCAATGTGTTATTGTAACCTTTAATAGGGTTGGCTCCTCACAGGGCATCACTTCAGAAGAGTGAAATACTTGGTAGCATGTTACTAGTGGTTTTTCCCATATTGGGTTTCCACGTTAAATACTTGTGTCAACTTGTGTGAATGCTTATGGTTTTCTTTACTGTTATGTTACTACAAGCTAATTTCAATTAACAGTAAACTGCATGATTAAATTTGTTGATTTATGCTACTGCTGCCGAGTAGATCTGAAGTACATAAAGTTTTTATTTACTACATTTAGACTTGAGGATAACTGATTCACCCCTCCCCTCTCAATTATTCTAAAATCATTCTAACAATTGGTATCAGAGATTTGGTCTCCTGAAAATAGTTTGAAGGTACTAGGAGCAAAAGATCAAGATGTATAAGAAGGAGGTTCCCAAGCTGAACAAAGATAAATTCCCTACATGGTAGAGCTTGATGAAACTACATTTGGTTGGTAGTGGAGATGATGCTAAGTGACTTATTGAACATGACTATGTACCACCTACTGGTCCTCTTTCAACTGCATAACTTAGAGAGAAGCAAGAGCACAATCAAGCAATGTTGGAGATCGCCTCCTCATTAAGCTATTTTGAATTTGATGATATAAAGAACTGCACAAATGCAAAAGAGATGTGGGACAAACTTGCAACTGTCTATGGTGGAGACACAAATGTGCTGAGGGCTAAATCAGAAAGTCTAAGAGGTAAGTTTGATGAGATGAAAATGCAAGAAGGTGAAAATATCATTTAGTACTATGGTAGGGTAAAAGAAGTTGTAAA
>MU224434.1:714194-729638 GCA_018584345.1 Thuja plicata | reverse complement strand
TAAAACCTGCCTGAGCATCTGTGGAGCTCAAAAACGAAGAAGGATATTGTCTAATCCTTAGCAATTAGGCTTTTCTTGTCTCTGAACTGAGATACAGGGTTAAGAGGTAACAAGATTCAAATAAATACTTCAAGCAGTATAGTTCATACAAGAAAAATCCCTAACAGGGTTCATGATCTCAAATATAATTTGCTAAGTGTGGCACACTTGAACAATTCTGGTTACAAAGTTGAATTCCATTACAGAAAGGCAAAGATCTATGATTCTACTATAGAATTAGTTGGAAATGGTGATTAGACTAAAGGTAACTTATTTTATCTGGATTTATCTAAAGAAACATGTTTTTTTGCATAGTATAATGATGTTTGGTTATGGCATAAGAGGTTCTGTCATGTGAACTTTGATAACTTGGTAAGCATAAGTAAAATGAAAAAAGTTAGAGGGCTACCTAAGTTAAAGAAACTTGAGAATGCTATGTGTGAACAATGTCAACTAGGAAAGATGACTAAGTCCAGCATCAAGAGTAAAACATATGTATCAGAGGAAATTCTGGAATTGGTCCATACTGATCTCTGTGGTCCCATTGGAGAAAGAATCTATTGTGGTGCTAGATATTTTATTCTATTTGTTGATGATTATTCAAGGATGATGACTGTAATGTTTGTCAATGAAAAATTTGATGCATTCCAGCTATTTAAATGGTACTTAGCTAAAGTTGAAAAGGAAACATGTAAAAGTTTGAAATGTTTAAGATCTGACAGAGGTGGAGAGTTTATTTCTAATGAGTTCAACAGGTTTTGCAATGATCGGGGCATAAAGAGACAGATGTCTGCACCTAGGACTCCTCCACAAAATGGTATTGCTGAACGAAGGAACATATCTATTATGGAATATGCAAGAACATTAATGATGGAGAAAAATGTTGCACAGAAGTATTGGAAAGAAGCTATAAGTACTGCAGTCTATACACTAAATAGAGTTCAAGTCAAGAAAGGTAAAAATGCTACACCTTATGAACTTTGGTATGGTTATGCACCTAATGTAAAGTATTTTAAAGTCTTTGGAAGAAAATGTTTTATGCTGAAAGACAATAGAAATGGAAAACTAGATGCTAAAGGTGAAGAAGGTATATTCCTTGGTTATTAAACCAAAAGCAAAGCATACAAATGTTTGAATACCAATACTAACAAAATTGTTGAAAGTGCAAATGCAAGAATTCATGAGTTTGCAGAAAGAAATGAAGCTAAAAGTACACAAGAACCTTAAAGCTATAGATCATTCGTATATCTAGATGAGGAAGATTCTAATTCACTACCTTAGACTACTACTGCACAACAACATGCACCTGCCGAGTCACAGAGTGGAGTTGACGAGCAATTGCAAGTGAATGCCGAGCTATCTCATGGAGATGCCGAGTCACAAAATCAACTAGAATTGAATACAGATGATGAACCTAAAGCAAGGACTGAGCCTATCCTAGAAAAATATGTCAGAAGGAAGCACAATTCTGATCAGATCATTGGGTCAAAGGATTCTTTTGTTATGATAAGAAGTAAGTTGAAAAATAATACATGTCTATTATGTGAATTTGAGCCCAAAATAGTGAAAGATGCTTTAGAAAATGAAGATTGGATACAAGCAATGAATGAGGAAATTGAATAGATTGAGAAGAATGGAACTTGGACACTTGTACCTAGGCCAAAGGATAAAAATGTAATTGGCACAAAGTGGGTATTCAGGAATAAGCTAAATGAATATGGAAAAGTGACAAGAAACAAAGCTAGATTGGTATGCAAGGGTTATGCACAGGAGGAAGGAATTGACTATGGTGAAATCTTCACCCCAGTTGCTAGATTGGAAGGTGTCAAAACCTTACTTGCATATGCAGCCTACAAAGGATTCAAAGTTTATCAGATGGATGTGAAATCTAGATTTCTCAATGGAATCTTGGAAGAAGAAGTATATATTGAGCAAGCTGATGGTTTTGTAGACCCAAACAATAGGGATATGGTTTGTAGATTTCACAAAGCATTATATGGATTGAAGCGAGTGACAAGAGCATGGTATGAAAGATTGCACAATTATCTGATCAAGATTGGATTTGCAGGAACCAATGACAACAACAACTTGTACTTAAAGACAGAGCAAAGAAAAGGTATATTATTAGCTGAAATTTTTGTATCTGACATCATATTTAGTGGACAAGATGTGTTATGTCAAAAATTTGCAACAGAGATGCAAACTGAATTTGAGATGTCTATGTTTGGTGAAATAAAATTCTTTGTTGGCTTACAAATTTATCAAATGAAGAATGGTATCTATATCACTCAATCTAAATATATCAAAGAGATACTAAAAACCTTTGTAATGGAAGAGTCCAAACTAGTAAGTACACCCATCGCTACTGGACAAAAGCTAACAAAGGATGATGACACAAAAGAAGTGAACCAAACACTCTACAGGTCAATGATTGGAAAAATACAGTATGTTGTTCACAGTAGACCTGATATTGCTTTAGTAGTTGGGATTATAGAAATATTTTCCACTAATCCTAAGGAAACTCACATGATGGTAGTCAAGAGAATTTTGAGATATTTGAAAGGAACTAATGACTATGGTCTATACTACAAAAAGAATGACAAGTTTGAACTCAGAGTTTACACTGATTCTGACTGGGCTAGAAATGTTAATGATAGGAAAAGAACTACTATTGGAGAATTTATTTTAGGAAAGAGATTGATCTCCTGGACAAGCAAGAAATAGAATTACACCTCACAATCTACAGCTGAAACCAAGTATGTGGCAGGAATAGTTAACTGTTCTAACATTGTGTGGTTGAAGATACTACTGAAAGGTATGAAGGAAGAAATCAATGATCCAATTGTCATATATTGTGATAATACAAGTGCTATTAATATCTCTAAAAATCATGTTATGCACTCAAAGACAAAGCATATAGCTATCAATGCCAAAGAGGGAGATTGTTGGAAAGTGACATTGCAAGAAATTGTTATTTTGTCATTGATGTCAAACCTTTACTGGTGAGACTATTGTTATCTATTTGAGTACCATATCTATTGTTGTTGAAGAAGATTTAACAAGAAGACCAAGTGAATGGTTGAGTTAAGGTAATTCAAAGGGTATTTGATCAGTTGGCACTCTGGCAAAGTAATTAGTTATTTATCTTTCAAAGACAATTTTTCTGGTTGTTCTGTGCCGAGAAAGTTTGGCTTGTGTCGAGAAAGGTTTCTCATGACGAGAAAAGTTTCTTGTGCTGAGTAAAGTTGCTTGTGATGAGCAAAAATTTTCTCGATGTCGAGCACCATTAAAATTGTCGAGAGGAAATAGTGATGAAGGCCGACTTATAGAAGTTTGATTATTGATGCTATTTGAGATCTCTGGCCGACTTAGTTGATTTTATTGGGATATGTAATGTTAATTAAAGATTGATCCACATCATTTAATGTATGGGTAACTGTAATTAATGTATGGTTTCAAGATTTAATTAGAGACTACTTTGGAGAAGTAAATGTAATACAAAGATGGAATGATCCGTTGGATCTGACCTAACTTAAGATCTATGATCTTGTTTAAGCTGGAAAATATTTATCTGACCTAGACAAAGAGGTATATGATAACCTCAAGGGGTTTTTCATTTGGAATGCTTGTGGAAGTGGATGCAAGTGTATGCAAGAGGTTTGCATAGTTGATTTATTGTTTAGCATGATCTAGTAGAGAAGGCAAAAGGAAGAGGCAGAGGGTTGCATGTGTGATTGCTTGACAGATTTCCAAGCAGATCAGAAGGTTGAAATGACAATGCAGGCTACTCAGTAAGTTAACATCAGTGTTGTAATTGGATCTGAATTGCAAAGTAAGTTGTATGTACCAGATCACAAACTACTGATTACTTTCTTACCATTGTATCAGTTAAATCCTTTAACAAGGTTGACTTAAGAGTCATTTGTATAAATCCTCTAACAAGGTGACATTTAGATTGGAATGTTCTATGTCCTCTAACAAGACCACTCCTGACAGGCTGATTAAATCCTTTAACTAGGTCACACCTACCAGTGTGTTATTGTAACCTTTAACAGGGTTGGCTCCTCACAGGGCATCACTTCAGAAGAGTGAAATACTTGGTAGCATGTTATTGGTGGTTTTCCCATATTGGGTTTCCATGTTAAATACTTGTGTCAACTTTTGTGAATGCTTATGGTTTGATTTAATTTTATGTTACTATAAGATAATTTCAATTGACAGTAAACTGCATGATTAAAGTTGTTGATTTATGCTACTGCTGTTGTGTAGATTTGAAGTACATAAAATTTTTATTTACTACATCTAGACCTAAGGATAACTAATTCACCCCTCCCCTCTCAGTTATTCTAAAATCATTCTAAGAGGTTTTTCCCTTGACCGGGTTTCCATGATAAAAATCATGGAGTTATGATGTTGTGAATGCTTGTTTTATGTTTTAGAAAATTTCTTTTCATTGGATGTGGTTTATGGTTTAAGAATTTGATTAATAAGGCTAAAAATTGCAGACCATTGATTCACCCCCCTCCCCACCCTTCTCAGTGTTCCTTAATACCAACAATTGGTATCAATGACTTGTGCCTCATAAGAAGTCTAACAACTTGAGAAGAATCCTGATAGGAGATTCAATGGATTTAGATGGTATTCAAAAACAAATCCTTGTTGTTTTTGATGATCTTGAATAGTGTAAATTTAAAGTCCTAAATATAAAAAGGAGTCTTAAGGAAGCTGAAAATTTCATTGAGACATTGAAAGAGCAATTGAGCAAATCCATGGAAAAGAGGAAGGAACTTGTTGAGAAACTAAAGAATAAAGGAAGCAATGATGATTCTCACGTCTTGAAGGAGAAAATAGATGAATTTGAGAATATTTGAAAAGACAAATAAGTAATAAAGAATGAAATGGAATCTATGGTGATGAAGCTAACAAAGGAGATTGAAGAAAGAAAGAAAAATTAGGAGAACCTTGATCATTCCTTGAAAGAGAAGAAAAAACCATGTGAAAAGACAAACCATGAGATAAAAATGTTGGGATATGATGAATAGGATCATGTAGTGGATAAGGATTAGGATTTTTCTAAGTGTTCCCTATATTGGTAATAATATAGACTAGTGATGAAGTTGATTGGATAAGGATTTTTCTAAGTGTTCCCTATATCGGTAATAATACAGACAATGTTACTATATTCGATGCACGATGATAATCTTGAGGATTCAGATGGTGCGATCGGTCAGGCAGTATCTATAGTGTCATGTTTACCTACATCTATGATTTCTTAAGAAGATTCAATGTACAGGTAGAGATTTGAGGTAAACACAAGCAATATCAGCAAGAATAGTTAACCGGTCTAGTCAAATTTGTTAAATCGAGGCAACAATCAATTATTTGTCTATGTACAATTTATTTTTGAATTGTACTGTTGAGGGCCAACATTGAAGGTTTAAATTTCCTATATTGGCATAATCTCTTATGTAATTTGAAAGAATTTTTGGAGCTGACTTGTAATACATTTTAGGGTTTATGATAAACTTGAAGAAGTATATAAAAGAAAGTAAAATCATTAAGTTGGTGGGGTTAGTTCATTGTGTGGTAATTGTGATCATTGAAGGAAAAGTGTATAAGTGTTTCAGAGGTGTTAGAGAGATCATAACAAAATAGTGAGTAGTACAAAAGTGGATTTGTAGGTAGAAGGTGCCATCATTACATCATTCTTTGAGTTTTGTACTCAAGGCAAGTTCTAACAGGCTTGCAATTAAAATCCTTTAACAAGCTTACTCCTAGCAGGGTAAGAAGGATCCTAAGAGGTTTGAAGATTAAATCTTTTAATAGGGTGAATCTCACACGGATTTTTAAATCTCTTAAAAGATTAGTTCTTAACATGACTATTATAATAACCTTTAACTGGGTTACATATACTTTTAACCATGTATACTATGAATAGGGTGATGTAATGATCCTAACGGGGAAGATATTATTGTTTCATTAGTGATATTTGTGGGTACTAATTCCCACTATAATTTTCCCCTATAATAAGGGTTTCCACACAAATAGATTGGTGTCCTTGTGAATGCATGTTTTACTTTTATTCTATGTTATATTGACCTTTTCATGTTGGCATATTTGGAAGTTTATGAAAATATTTTTTAGATCTATGGTTGTACTGATTCACCTCCCCTCTCAGTGCCTTATAAGACTAATATTTGGTATCAGAGCCAAGTTCCCCGAAGAAGCCTAAAAACTTGGGGAGGATCCTTAAGGAAGATATGGAGGTTTTAAGAGATTAAAGGAAACTTGAGAAGCAACTTGCAGATGCCAAGAAATTCATTGAAAGGCTGAAAGAACAAATCCAATAGTAAAGAGAAAAGAGACATGAATTTGTTTAGAAACTTGAACAACTATTTGAACAAAGTGGATATGAGGAATCTGAAGTAGCTTTGTAAGAATTTTCTAAGGAGAATGAGAAGCTACATAAAGACAAGAAGAACATCAAAAAAGAGTTAGAAGATTTGTCAATCATAATGGGTAAATAAATGGAAGCAAATAAGGCAGTAGAAGATGCAAGGAAAATTAGAGAGCAAGACCTACGAGACAAAGATAAAACCCTAAAAGATAAGGTGGATGATCTCTTTAAATATAAATGAGAGGTTGGTACATCGCATGCACATATACATGAGACAAATGAAGATAATCAAGAGTCCCTAAGGAAGAATGAAAATTTGATAAAATAAAATGAGAAACTAAAAGGTGAGTTGAAGGATGCAAATAATTTACTCAAGAAATTTAATAAAAGTTCTGCAAAACTGTTTGAACAAATCAAGAACCAGGGGATGAATGGAAAGTGTCATGGTTTAGGCTACACTAGTTATGAGGTTGGTAAATATTCAGGTACCAAAAATGCCAATTAAGATGTAAAGTCTGCATGTAAGGTGAATCAAAGAAAATATGGTAAGAGATCTTATAAACCATATTGTTTCAATTGTCATAAGGTTGGACATAATTATAATGTATGCAAGAAAAATATCAGATCTAGTGTTTCAAGTATTAGATCTAATGCTAGACCAGGTACTTCTCATGTTTATTGTTACAATTGTAACAAATATGGTCATAGATAATGAGTGCTAGACAAGGATGAACAATCAATGGTCATAAATCAGCCAGAAAAGTTCTTATCTAAATAGGAACCGGTGGGATGTTACTTGCTCAAATTGTCACAACTATGGTCATATGGTTGTCAACTACATATTAAGGACAAGTAGAGGCAATGCAGGACCTTGGAGATCAATTGGTATGGCATGTTTTTACTGTCACAAGATAGGACACATTGCAAGGTTTTGTAGAGCAAGGAATAACAAGGTACACCAACCGGTTAATTAGTCAAGCAAGAAAAATGGAAAGAAGATTACATTAGTGGAAGAGACAAGGAATCAAACAAACAAGATTTTGGTAAAGAAGAGTGAAGGAAAACCATCTAAAGATTCCACATCTTCACCAGGTGTGGATAACTCTACATCTAACTAACATATCATTGGCTTAGGGGGAGAAAACATTATCAGATCTATCTTTGGACCCCCTAGATGCATGTGGTGTAAATTCCATCTACATATTTAAATACATATAGTTGTTTTGATTTATGGTATAAAGGTTTTTATAACTGCATGAATATTTGGTTGACCACTAACAAGATATTTGAAGGTATATGTTGTTTTCTATCAATTGATGATGCAATTAATGGAAAGGTGAATAAAAGGTTTTTTAAGTCTCATTGTGTACCTATACATTCAAGAGCAGACATAAAGTGACAAAAGTGAAGTTTGAGCTTTTTGACAGTATTCAAGGTGACTAATTGAAGGATTTTCAGTGTTTGTGTGAAAGGAGTAGAAAGGGTTTGAAAGTTTCAACACACAGTGATAAAAAATGTACTTATTTGAATTTTTGAGCTTGAATTTATTTCTTGCAAGATGGATACACTAATTATTATGGAGATTACTGAGTGGACAAGGCCTGAATTTATGAAACATCCATTTAAGTTGATTAAGGATGATCCAAAGGGTTACCTATCCAGTGTACCCTATGGCATGATGCATATTGAAGATGTGCAATCATGCATTCATTATAAGTTTGAATATTTAGGACTTTCTCACATTTTGAATCAATATATGAAGCTGTGTAACAATCTAGTATTGAAGGAAGAACACCAAGTAGTTGCAAATAAGGGTTTCTCTCACATGATTAACTTCCCTAATGATTTCGACGAGGAGAAAGTCAAATATGTGTTGAGCTGTGTACATGATTAGTCTATGTGGCTTGATCATCCACATAAGATAACTAAGGAGGCCATTCATGTAGTTACAAGATTCTATGCAACTAGTGAAGTACCTCAACTCAAGTCAATCCCATAGGATGTAGTCATATAATTAACTAACTCAAAGTGGGATAAGTGAGCGATGACAATAAATGATCATCCCTAATATAAACATGAGATTTGCATACATGGTAATTGGCTATAAAGTCTATCGGTCCAGTAGGATCAACAATGTGCCCGATGTTACAATACACACTGCATATAAGATGATAAACAAAGATGCAAAATATGATTTATGTGAGGTAATGAGGATTCAACTCTTTTAGAACATGGAAAAGATAAAAGGGATAAAAGGTCAGTATTCAAATACAACCAAATTCTTATGGGTCTATCCTTCTATTTCCAAAATTACTTTCCTGATGTTGGCAATATCACATGGCCTAAGGACCAACCGGTGCTCATATAACTAAAGAACTGCATAAGGATTCTTGGTAATGAGTTTATAGGAAAAGTATGGGGATATTTTTAGTTTTTCAAAAGGAAATGCATCATAGGTAGATAATCCCTACAGAAGGTGTAGAAAAGTATGAAAATGGCATCTGCTTCATGGTGGATAATGATACTTTTCAAATGGAAGAAATAGTGCCTAGGACCTCATGGGTTATGCCTATGAGTTATGAATTGGAAGATGAAATGGCCAGTTCTTATGCTAAGGAGATATTGAAGAACCCCATTGACCCTAGAGCGAAGAGGTTTTATACATAGATGGAGAATTTCTTTAAATTTTCTGAAAAGATAAATGCACCGGTGATTGAGAAGCTAATTAGAATGGAGGTTGATGAATTTTCTCTAAAGAAAGGCTTCACATAGGAATCCATTTGCAAGGAAAGAGAAAGACATGTTGTAGAGAAGGATGGAACATCTGGAATAACAACAATAGTTGAAGATGAAGATGTAGAAGTTATCTCTTCTACAACTAGTAGTGCCCCAATCAGTAGGTAGACAAGAAGTGCCACAACAACAAGAGTAAAGAAAGAGAAAATATCTCCTCCAGCAAAGGCACTAGTGAAAGAGAAGAAAAAAAATTCAAAACTAAAAAATACAAAAGTGAAGGATTCCACTGCAAAAAGAAGATTCCCTGTCAAAAGGAAGGAGAAGGCTCAAATGCTTGAGAAGGTTGAAGAATAATAATAAGTAGAAGGTAAAAATTTTGATGAAGAGAAGAAGAAGCTGAGGGTAGGTGGAAAAAGGCCAAAGTTAGCTGGACCCCCATTTGTAAAATCTATTAAGCATGATTTTCGTAAGGTTGTTTCAATTGACACTATTGTTAATAAGGTTAGAAAGTTGGGAGTACTTGTTGGTGTAAATTAATATTACAATAAGTTCAATAAAGAGGATGAGAGAAAGATTGAGGATGTAGTTGTGTTTAGCATACACAATCTTAGTAAAGCTCTTATTGAGTTACAAGGAAGAATCTTCACATCTTTATACAGTAAACTTGAAGTTAGGTGGCTTGATGCATCAAAGTGTGATAAAGATTTGGTAGAATATGTTTTAGTCCAATTACAATCAGAAATGTCAATGGAGGAAATCAAAGAGAATCTTATGAAAATTAGACCGACATTCAAGACCAAGAAAAGGTTGACAAGGTTACTCAATGATGAAACTCAATTAGTTCAGGATGAGACAGAGAGAATTTGAAGAAGCACCTAGATCTTGATGACAAGAAAAAGGATGAAGAACATGAAGAAGTAGAAGAGAATCAAGAGAAAGTAGAGGAGAGTGAGAAAGTGAAAGTGATTACATACACTAATGAAGGATGGACAGTTGATGGTGTTAATGTCACCTAATATGACATTCCACTCATGAATGATACATATGAACCTAAGGATACAAAAAATGAATAGGTGGATGCTCATGATACCACAGAGATATAGAAAGAAACATATCAAGTTATGACTAATGATACCTCACTCAAAGTTCTTACCGGTGAGAAGTAACAAGTACCATCACTAGAGGTAGCCAATGGATATGAAGATAAGGAGAAGCAAGACAATGCACATACTAAGGATGTGCAAATGAAAGGATAACATGAAAAAAAACGCAACCAAAGGAGAAGAATACAGATAAGGAAAAATAAAAGGTTAAATTTTCTATATCTTCTGTTAAGAAAAGTTTTGATGAGATGGATGAAGATGACATGCCAGTCATTAAAGGGCCAATAGACATGAGTACAATGAACCCTACTGAAATGATGAATGTTTCTATGGCTATTAATTCTAAGGCCAAATGGAATCAGAGGAAGAAGGAGGCACAAGTAATACATTCTACAAGAGATATGTTTCCAAACTTAGTGCCTAAGGTAATCTATGATGAAAAGGATGCACCTATTGAACAATTGGGTCAATCAGTGACAGTTGTAGGTGATAAAATGTAAAATTTAGAAGATGCTGCAATAATGAGGATAGAAAAGGATTATGAGAACGAGAAATCAGAAAAGTTAGCCCAACACATTACACTTGATACAGGATCATTGATAGTTGGTGTTAACAGGGTAAATGAAGCATTAAGAGAAGGTGGTAAGATTCTCACCTCAATCTCTGATTTCTCACAATTTTGGAAAGATATAGACCGGAAAAGGTGTGAATCCCAAGAGGAGCTAAGGTTGATAGTAGAAAATTTTGATCCTATCAACTAGTCTACTACATATTTTGGAGCTCAAGTAAGTGTCATCAATCATAAAATCATGACTTACAACAATGAGTAGGAGAATAGGATAGGTACATTGTGGGAGCAGCAAAGTATACTGATTCTCGAGTTGGAAATTTTGCAAAAAAGAGTTAAAGATGCAAAATTTGTATTAGCCCTACATGATATGAGTATAGTGGAGGCATTGGAAGAGTTATCCTATCTGATATGTGGTTAGATAGTGGTCACAGAAAACCTCAAGAGGATATAGGAGAATGATCTACAGGTCTTAAAGATCAATTTTGGTGATGTATTCAGTAGATTGTAATAGGTATATGCTACTCTCTATCAATAAAATTTGAAATTTTATTATATATTGTAATGCCTTTATCATTGTTGTCAAAGGGGGAGTAGTGTAGAGTGAAACAAATGGGCTTAGTATTTGTAAGGGGGGGTAGTATATCTATAGCAATGCAATATGTTACATGGAATTAGTGTGATCTATTTATAATTAATTTAGTGGGAGTAATCCTAAGGGGGAGTTATTTTTTCCTAAAGTGGTGTACTTGTTTGATTTCATTTTTTCATAGTTAGACACTTAGAAATTTTTTCTAAGTGTTGCCATCAATGCCAAAGGGGGAGATTGGTGGTATATGATGAAGATGATCGTCTACTAGATCATGTAGTGGATGTTGTAGTGTTTTCATTTCTAGAAAAAAGTCTATTTCACATGTCATATTTGATATACCAGTGATGAAGTTGATTGTATAAGGAATTTTCTAAGTGTTCCCTTTATCGGTGTTAATATAGACAATGTTGGTCAATTTGATGCATGATGATAATGTTGAGTATTTAGATGGTGCAATCGGTCATGTAGTATATAAAAAGTCATGTTTACCTAAATCTATGATCTCTTAATAATATTAAATGTACATGCAGAGGTTTAGGAAAACACTAGTTATATCGACAAGAACAGTCAACCAGTCTAGTCAAATTGGTTTAATTGAGATAGCGGCCAATTATTTGTCAATATTTGAATTATTTTTGAATTGTATTGTTGAGGGCCAACATTCAAGGTTTCAACTTAATATGTTGTCATGATCTCTTAAGTAATTTGAATGGATTTTTGGATCCAAATTTTAATGCTTTTTAGGGTTTAAGATAAACTTGAATAAGTATATAAAAGGATGTAAAATCGTTAAGTTGGTGGGGTTAGTTCATTGTGTGTTGATTGTGATCATTGAAGAGGAAGTGAATAAGTGTATTAGAGTTGTTAGAGAGATCATAAAAACACAATGAGAAGTACAAAAGAAGATCTGTTAGGCAGAAGGTGCCATCATCAGGTCATACTTGGATTTTTCTTCTGAAGGCAAGTTCTAATAGGCTTGCAATCAAAATCATTTAACAAGGTTACTCCTAACAGGTCTGAAGATTAAATCCTTTAATAGGGTGACTATGAGAAGGATTTTTAAATCTATTAACCAAGTAGTTATTAACATGACTATTACAATAACCTTTAATTGAGTTATAGATACTGTAAACTAGGTATACCCTTAATAGGGTGATGTAATTCTCCTAACAGGGAAGACCTTATTGCTGCAATATTGAGATTTGTGGGTAGTAATTCCCACTGTATTTTTTCCCTCTAACAATGGTTTCCATGCAAAAATATTTGTGTCCTTGTGTTACATTTGTGGATGATTATTTTACTTTTCTTCTATGTTACATTTACCTTTGCATGTTCATTTATTTGCAAGTTTATGAAATGATTTTATGGATTTGCGGTTGCACTGATTCACCCCCCCCTTTTAGTTTCTTATAAAAATAATAGGAAACTAGGGTGAAGATACTAAAAGAGGAAATTTTAGGAAGAAAGAAGCATGCAGACTATCTTATTCAAAAATCCAAACACAATGATGATGAACTTAGAAAAATGATTGAAGATCTTGAGAATGAACTTGTAGCTGCAACTGAATTAAAGGAGAAATTTTAGGCCAGCTTAATGAAGCTTGATGAACAAATTGAAAGATAGATATGAAAAGTGATACACATGGTCTTGGTTTTGAGAAAGGAGAGACTTCTGGACCTGGTTGATGAAATCCCTCATCAGACAATGACAATCCTAAGAAATCTCTGGTAAGACAACCTAATTTTCAAATTTTCAATGGAAGATGCTTTATATGGAATAAATTTGGTCATAGGGTTGCGCAATGTAGAAATAGAATGAATGCTATATCTTTTTCTTGTCAATGTTTTAATTGTAACAACGATGAGCACAAATCAATTGAATGCAAGATGAACAATACTCCTAACAAAGGGAATACTAGATGAAATACATGCAATGTTTTTTTACATATTACTAAACAATGTAGATCAAGAATAAATCAGATAACCTATAGGTATGGTCAATCAAATGTGGTATGTTACAAATGCAACAATCCAGGTCATATTGTAAAATTTTGTAGAAGAAAAAATGTGAACATGAACAAGAGAGGTCTGGTGAACAATAACAATAACAATAACAATAAAAATAACATGCAACATAATGAAAAAAAGAAAATAGAAATTTGATGTGGAAGAGGTTAGGAAGGAGATGAGAAAGAAATAGGTAAGGAAAGGTGATATAAATACAAAGCCTGAGTCTGTACATGAATCTGGTGTGGAAATATCTTTAAAGAATTGAATTTAGGTCTCTGGCCTTGGGGGAGATTTCATAAAAATCCATAAAACCCCCTAATGTATCTTGATACATGAATGTGAATGTTTGATTTGGTCATATCAAGATGTTGCAGTCATTTCTAAAGAAATTATGAAAGTTTACAAGTCAATTTGGGGATCCATAGAAAGATTTTTGCATCTCAGTTTGGAAACCAAACAACTTAGGGCACAAAGCATTTATTAAATTAAAAGTTAGATGTTGGAATGGACAAAAAGACATTTCAACACTTCTTTTTTCACCTTGTGACTAAGAGGAACCATTTGCAGATCCCTTGAAAGAGGTTTGTGTGATATCTAAGGAAATTATTAGTAATTTGGTGACCAAACCCTTGTTCAACAAAAAGGAGGTATTTTTATTATGATTTTTGATATCGTACATATTTGATCATGGATAAGCCAAAGATTATAGACATAACAGAGCATCCTAGGCCAAAATTCAAGAAACATCCCTACAAATCATGGGAAGATGATCCTAAAGGTGCATTCTCTACTATACCTTATGGTGTGCTTTATGTAGAGGACATTAGGGCTTATATTCCTTATAACTTGGAAGAATTAGGTGACCATCAAATTCAATATATTTTCATCTAAATTATTTGTAAACTCTAATCTGAAGGATGAGTCTAAGCTCCTAGAAGAGAAGAAAGTAACTCAAATCATGAAATTTATAACATTTGATGAGAATGACTGTATATTATATTTGTTAAGAAGAATTCACAATTAGTTCATATGGCTTGAAAAACCTTATAAGATAACTAAGGAGGTCATGAGGATATGTAATGCCCAAAATCTTACGCCCAAAAACGCAACAACTTTTTTTTTTTTTTTTTTTTTAAAGGAATATTATTTATTAAATTTATAAACAAGAGGGTCTAAGGGGAATCATGACTAGAGTTAACATCCCTTAACCCTAAACGCTTAAATAAATTAAAGGTTCACAAGATGAAGGTTATCTGTGCCTACAAACAACCAG
Organism: Thuja plicata; assembly: GCA_018584345.1. Taxonomy (NCBI): domain Eukaryota; kingdom Viridiplantae; phylum Streptophyta; class Pinopsida; order Cupressales; family Cupressaceae; genus Thuja; species Thuja plicata. The sequence goes on along the minus strand of MU224434.1, from coordinate 714,921 downwards.
GTATACAATAGAGTTGATGGTGTGAAGGAAGGAGAAAGATTCACTATCCTCCGACTTTGGGGTTATTCGATAAGATTCGATTTACTAAGAAGCTAAGTATTCTGCGTTAATTTAAAAACCTCTAAAATTGGGTTCTCCTTAATATTATTTTTATAGAAGTCAGTATACTGGCCACATATATTGACCACATAAAAATAACATTACGAGACCCTAAGTTTTCCCAAGAATTTTAATTAGGTTGCCCCTATTAATTAACCATAAATTTCAAATTAAATCTACATCCTTGCTATCCCAAATTTTATTTTAAATTAAGTTGATATCCTAAATAATGATATTTAATTAACTAATATGGTCATCAAACCCCTTTCTGGTACATAATTAAATAGGTTTTAAGAGGAGATCTTTTAATAAGCCTTTTATTTATATATTTTACTTATAAGAATATTTAATTAAAAGAAACCTTTCCAACCACTAAACCAACATTCATCATTATTGTTTCTTACCCTCCTCTTTATTATTTGAAATCTATGTCTTAAATCATTATTAATCTGAATTAGATTAGCTAGGGTTTTAATTCAAAATAAAATGAGTTACTTAAGTGGGGGGTAATAATTTCAACTTAACTTTTCCCTCCTGCATGCTCATTTTGAAATCCCCAAACCCTAATTTGAAATTAGGGTTGGGGTCAAATAGGATAGAGGCTAAAAGTTCCTCTCTCAGCTTTCTC
>MU224434.1:682605-700446 GCA_018584345.1 Thuja plicata | reverse complement strand
ATATATATATATATATATATATATATATATATATATATATATATATTGAGTTTACTAAGACTTTTCTTTTTAAGTTTTATTAAACATAGGTTGTCTGACCATTTAGCGACTTCTCTGTTCAATACTGCTGAAAAAATAGTAAATTAGGGAAAAAAATTATGAAAAATATTTTAGAAATGGGTTTTTATGTTAGCTTTCTATCAAAAAAAGAATAAATTAATTTCTATATGTAGAGATAGAGTTAGAGCGATCAAAGTGAACCTATGTCCAAATTATAATTAATGTCACTTCATAACTCAATAAACTATTAAATATTCAACCAAATTGAATGAAACCAAATATATTCCCTAGATATTTGTGTTACAAACCTAAATTAAAAATAATTACGTTCTTATCAGTTTTATAAAAAAATTTATGTTGATCAAAGTGAGTGTCACTCCTGAAAAATCATAATTTTTCACAAAAATAATTTTTGAAGGAGAAGGAAAAATGGATACAAATAAATTCTATTTTTTTAAATTTTTTTTTTTTATAAACTAGAAACAAAATGATAAAAGTGACTAGTTTACATCATCTTCAAATTCTTAATGGTTTAATGACAATTGATGTTCGAAAGTGAAGTTTTTTTTTAGAATGTTCATTTAAGTGTCAAAGTTGGCCAAAAAAAGGGACACAGTTTTGTGGGATCACCCACACACATATCCCATAGATAGGTGCAACTGAAAAATCAATGAGAATACTGTTGGCTTTCTGAAAACAATCCTCTGAAACTGTGGCTGGTAAACAGAGTAACATAACTCAAATTTTACTGAACATCTAAATCTGTGTGTATGAACATGGTATAGTAACTATGTCTGAAACATAAAAACAACTGTGCAAGGCTTCCACATATCCATACTAAAAAGTGAACACAGTTCACTGCTGTATACTATATGTTGTCATCAATGACAAACATACAGTCAACTATTTGAACAAAGGAAAATCTCCAACAAACATCTTTATGTACAATGGATAGGAGTATAAGAAAATTTTATAGGAAATATTCATCTCTCAATAAATCTGAATCCAAGCCAAGACACGAACCACAAATAGTACCTCGAAGAGATTTTCCACCCAACCATGTGAAACTTGTGAAGTTCCACCCCTCGTGCTAGGAGATAGAACCAAAGTAATTTCAAAGCCTAAGTAAATCTAAGGCAAAAGAATCATGTAATCAAATACCAAAAGAAAAGGCATAAACAACCAAGCACCACCAGACTGTGCACCAAAGGTTTAGGCTCTAGAATGCTGCCTAGGTGAGTGTCATCACACAGCCTGTGCATTGGGATCCTCCCTGGAAACCATTTAACATTGACCCCCTCTCACAGTTTAAAGATCCACACTGGCAGTTACCCATGGTACCGGTACTCCAACAGGTCTATGTGGATTTATCCATTAAATATATATATCTTTCATTATCTTTTGAAACCCCCCTCCCAATTTAATTTTATGTTATCACTTGTTTACAAAACTTACCTATAGGATTCCCTGGAAACCACTTTGGGTTCCAACACCTATGGTGATCTACTCACCTAGGGTATCTAGTTCCCTACCCAAAAAACATTCCAAAATAAACAAAACATTTCAAATGCTCTGATTCATATGTTAGAGAAACTCTCCTAGTTACTCAGACCCTCAAGGTGAGTCATAATCCTTAACCGTGAGAAATATAAGGAAGATAACAGGGATGTCATATAAAAGACATACTAAGAACAAATTATTGTTCTACCATATGCAATATATTGAACAGTCAAATGGGAAAAAGGAAGTAGATAGACAACAAGATCAAACTGGAAGATGCAGACCAAAATAATAGAATAAAAACAATTGACAAAACATTTCCAAAATCTGCATAACATAGGGTAAAAATAACCATTTGCAGAACTTCCTGAACCATCCAAAAAAACACATACCTAAACTCCCTAATCTTCCCTGAAACATAAGTACACAAAATAAAGCATCCTATACATCCGCAAGGAAACCATCACCTTCCCAGAGAGAGTAAAAGGAAATTATATCATTATATAACTTCATGCACCCTGAATAAATTAATACATTATTCCCCATCTTTCAGAAAATTCCCACCACATAAAATTTTAGGAAATGAATATCAAACATTATTAAACACACACACACACACACACACACACATACCTAAACACAAAAGGAGTATTTTTCTATGGTTTGAGATCCTACCTAGGGTCTTGTGAAGAAACCTTTGCAAAGTTGAGCAACCTCTACTTCTCGTATAAACTAGCACCTCCTTCCAAATTCTTTATGGATGCTCTCCTTCCGAGTAATATTCCTAAGTTTGTTTCCTGAGATAAAACTCCTCCTTCCTCATAGAGAAATCCTAACTCCAACTATTTCATATTTCTAAAATTTTCTTCTTAGAAATTATTATCCAATTTTCTCCCCACCAAAATCCCCGACTCCTCACATACTCCAAATATTAAAATCCAACCATATAGTTGGAGGAGTTTCTTTATGGGAAGCAATGACTCCAACTACTATAGTTGGTTTTAAAAACATTAAAACAATTCCCAAGAGCATAACTAAAGGTCTTATTTATATTTATTTACTTATTTAACTCACCAAGACCATAAAAGAACAAAGGTGAAAATAATCCTCAAGGAATTAACACAGCCCAATGGAAACTAACTAGCCTAACTACTAGGAGGTCTGAGGTTCAAAACTCCTTGGTAAGATTAGTTTTACTTATTGAATTATTATTACTCTATCATATTTTATTTTGCAATTACATCATTAATTTTACAAGCATAAAGATATAAAAACACCTTTCTATACAAATATAGATATGTTTGTAGGTATATATGTGTGCAACCATATATACATACGCATATATATTGCACAAATAAAAAATCAAATTCATATTACAAAGGACAAAGGAGCAACATTCTTTTACTTATAAATACAAATAATGAGGCAAAGAAAACATACACTAAAGCATAAATCACAAAATCACAAAATCATAAAACTACTTAACCCCCCCCACCCCCCCCACCCCCCCAACTGAGGTGACTTCGTAAACATGAACCTAAGTCAACAAGGTTTCCTTGAGAGTGCTTTGGAAATACCTCCACACAATAATGTTCAAGGTTTTTTTTTTAAGGCATGCTCAGACTTGTGTATCCAGGTGAAGTTGATGCATGGTACCTGCATCCTGCATCTCCAAATCAAGAGAAATATCTTTACATATATATAAATTGACAAGAAATGTCAAACAAGGAGGGAGAGTGTGACATCATGTGGATCTCCTATACAAGTGACTACGACTGCCTCTCCTCATCCTACAAACACATTAGATAGCATCATGAATATCAAGGCATAATTGGATTAGTATGGTTAGCTCCAAAAATAATCATTACTTCATAATGTAAATCAAGAATTGAATCATCTATATAAGAAATAAAATCAAATATATGAAATAACATGTCCTCATTAAAAATTTTAAATCATTTTCTATCTTCCATAAAATAGTTTAATTATCCAAACATATACTCATAATGTCTCATCAACTAATCAAAATAAACAAAACATATAGTCCATAATGCTCAATATAGAAATCATATCTGTGAAAAATATCAAGATACTAGGGTGGACATTACATGTTGGTTGCCTCTGGATTAGTGAGTCTTACCTTTTATTATGTGTAGTACACCTAGAGTTAGAGAGCTATCAGGATCCCCTTTCTTAGAGGTTACTTCCTTCTTTGGTTTTGGATATCTGAGTGGGGTCTTTTGTTATCTCCTCAATACGGTGAGGTGGAATTTTATAGTTCCACACGGATGGGCGGTAGTGATTCTTTACCATTTGAGATTCAATTTCCTTGTTCCAGTGCTTGATTATACTTCTGCAATTGAGTTCTTTATAATTATTCATTGGTGGTTATGTACTTATCATTCATTTTATTTTAATCTTGTATTAGCATATCGCATGTGATAACTAATCTAGATAATGTATTATATTGTTAGAGTGATTACTACATACCATGTGACATGTGTATTGGATGCGAGTGTATGTAGGTCTCATGGTTACCCATGAGGATTGTAATTATTATTTGCAATCTATCTTTCTTACATATATTTATATGGAATCTTTTGTTATGGTTATTTAGTAGAGTTTTACTTTTACGTAATTCTACATCATGGAACCCTCGAGTTTTGTAATCTATGTTTGTATATGTTTAGTGAGTAAATGGTAATTACTTCTGCATTAATGTATGTCTTATTGTGTAAACATTAGTAAAAAAAATTGTTCATCAAACATAGTATCATGTTCTAGGTTAATCTCTCTTCTATTCCCTGGCGGGGTGTTACATTTGGTATTAGAGCCCTATTTTCTACACTCGGAACTCTGGGAATTGGATGCTCATTAGGTTTTGTATAGCTTGAAATTGAAACTATACATAGAAATACAACATTGTTTCTTTTCAGATTTATTTCTTTGTGGTTATTTTTACTCTCTAGTTTTTGTTTCGAGCTATGTTGTGAGTTGTTATATGAATCTCTGGTTGTTTACGGAATCATGCCTGAGACTAGAGCTGCTAGAGGCTGCAGTAGAGGCTGATCTGGTAATCATGGGAGGGGTGGATAACATATCCCTTCAATGAGTGTCAGATAGGATAGTGGTCATCAGTAGTACATAGATGAGCAGAGAGAGGAATATGAGGATGAATTTGAGGAGCCTGGTACTAGACAGTTATTATAGGTGATATTTAATCATCTTGGTCCTGAGTAGGGAAGAGTAGAGAAGGATACCTCTCATCACTCTAAGAGAGAGGAGAGGGTGAGGGAGAGGTCTAGGATTCATCAAAGGAGGACCATCACATTTGATCCTGATGTTGTGGCAGCGAACCACATGAGGGGTCTTATGAGAGGATGACCTACTCTGTTTGATATGAAAGGATCAAGATCTAAGGTAGAGACATGGCTTATTGCCTTAGAGATGAGTTTTTCCATGCTTACCTTTAGTAGTAATACTAAAGCCAGGTATACGGTGATGCAACTCTCCCATTTTAAAGCTGTGTGGTGGAAAATCAAAGAGGAGAAGTTAGGGCTCCAGATGGATACGGTTACTTGGGAGTTTTTCCTTGAGCACTTTTGAGAGTTCTTCCTTTTAGATCAGTGGAGGCAGAAAGGAGTGGATGAGTTCCACAACTTGAGACAGTTGACCTTGTCATTTGAAGAGTATGAGGGTCAATTTTTTGAGATCAAGAAGTATGCGGGTTATGGACATGATTCGACTCTTATGATACAACATTTTATTAGAGGGCTTAATGCTCGCATTATTGGGGAAGTTAAGCTCTTTGAGCCTACTATCCTAAGGGATACAGTCATTAAAGCCACTCTTGTAGAGGAAAATTTGACCTTGGGTCATGAAGGTCGGTTTGTTTCTTAGACATGTGGTGCATCAGGTTTAGGGTTTAGAGGTAACCATTCACAAGGCATTGGAAACTTCAAGAAGCCACCTAGCTTCTTCAAAGGTAATCATAACCAGCAGTAGAAAAACACCCTTCCTCCTACCCTAGGCGGTGTCCCTTATTCTAAGAGCTTCCATAATGGTCAGCGCTTCAGGTGCAATCTATCCAGTTTTCCTACGCAGAGTGCACAATAGAGTACCAACAGAGGCAGTTTCCAGCAATCGAGTGCATCCTCTATTGGGAGAGGCAATAGTAGTGGGATTGGATGCTTTACACGTGAATAGTTTGGCCATATTGTAGTTAATTTTTCTCAATGTGTACCTTAGTATTCAGTATAGAGGCCAGCAAATTTAGAGCCTACAGTGGGAGATGCGGGATGATAGAGTGTTTTCTACTTTGGATCACCATCAGGCAGAACAACAGGGGACCATGGTAGAAACTTCAGGTGCCATTCGAGGTATTTCTATCTCTGTTTAATTTGATTTTGGAGCTATAGATTCTTTCATATCTCCTTTATTAGTTGAGCGATGTGGGCTAGTGACTCCAAAGCAAGATGTCAGATGGAAAATGGAGTTAGCTTTAGGGGCTAGGGTAGCCACAAACTCTTTGGTCTGTAAGTGTGAGCTGAATTTAGGTAAATTTATTACCTCAGTTGATCTTTGTGTGATTCCTTTGGGATCATATCGGGTCATCTTAGGTATGGATTGGTTGGGAGCTCATGGGGCTAACATTGATTGTAGATCAAAGACTATCTAATGAAAGGATGATGTGGGTAAGGATTGTTAGACTGTGGGAATTCCACATCCCATATCCCTTTGTATGATTTATGCTATGCAACTTAAGAAAAGTATGCGAAAGGGTTGCTAAGTGTTTGCAGTATCTATGAATGAGATAGATGAGGTGGAGAGTGAAGTCAAGACCCTTGATCATCCTATTATGCAGGAGCTCATAGATGTCTTTATGAGTGAGATTCTAGATATGCCACCAAGGTGTGACATATGTTTTCATATTGAGCTTGTTCCAGGAGAAGAACCTATCTCTAGAGCTCCTTATCAGATGAATAATCATGAATTGAGTGAGTTGAAGCTGTAGTTTGAAGAATTTTTGGAAAAGGGAAGCATTCAACCTAGTGTTTCTCCTTGGGGAGCACATGTCCTCTTTGTTAATAAGAAGGGCAGATCTTTACGCTTGTGCATTGACTATAAATAGTTGAAAAGTGTAAGGATCAAGAATATGTATCCTTTGCCAAGGATTGATGATCTCTTTGATTAGATTAAGGGAGCCAAGGTGTTCTATAAGATTGATCTCAAATTAGGGGTATCATCAGTTGCATATCCAGGATGCAATTATCCACAAGACTGCATTTCACACTCGCTATGGGTACTATGAGTTCATAGTGGTACCATTTGGTTTGACGAATGCTCCATCAATCTTCATGTTCTTGATGAATGGGGTTTATTTGTAAGTATCTAGATCACTTTGTTCTTGTCTTCTTGGATGACATATTGATATATTCTAAATCCATAGAAGAGCATGAAGAGTATCTTTGATAGGTATTGTAGTGCCTAAGTGACAATTAGATGTATGGAAATTCGTCAAAGTGTGATTTCTTTCAGTTAGAGGTTCAGTATCTAGGACATGTTATTTCTAGAGAAGGTATCTTGGTAGACCCTTTGAAGATATAGGAAATTGTGGAGTGTCCAACACCTACTAATGTGTCTGAGGTTTGTAGCTTCATGGGTCTAGCTAGATACTACCGCATGTTTGTTAAGAACTTCTCTAGAGTTGCATACCCTATAACTTCCCTTCTGAGGAAAAAGAAGAAGTTTGTTTGGATAGAGAAGTGTGAGAAGGCTTTTCGGAACCTTAAGGGGTGTTTTACTAGTGCACCTATCTTAGTAGTACCTGATCCAATGGGTTACTTCATGGTTTGTGTTGATGCTTCATTGGAGGGAATTGGAGTAGTCCTTATGCAAGAGGGACGAGTGATTGCGTACAAGTCTCACAAACTCAAGGATCATGAGATGAACTATCCTACACATGATCTTGAGTTAGCAGTAGTGGTTCATGCATTGGTTCGATGGAGACATTTATTGTTAGCACATCAGTTTGAGCTTCACAGTTATCATTCCAGTCTACAATACATCTTTACCGAACCTAATCTGAATGTTAGACATTGAAGGTGGATGAAGTTTCTTTGTGAGTATGACTTTGAGATCAATTATATTCAGGGTAAGGAGAATGTGGTAGCTGATTCTTTGATTTGTAAGAGGCAGGTTATTCTAGCATTGACTCTCAGTGTGGATTTGTGGAGTAGGATTCTCAAAGCACTTCCTAGAGATACTTTGTATTAGGAAGTGAAGTCAGAGATTGAGTCGGGGAGACCTTTGGAGGGTGGATTCTTAGGATTTTTTATGGAGTCAGATGGTCTTTTGCGTCAAATGAGCTGGATTTATGTTCCACCATCAGATAATATGCGTACATTATTTTTATCCAAGGCTCATTATGCACCTTATTCGGTGCATCCTGGTGTCAAGAAGATGCAAGCAAACCTTTGACATCTCTACCATTGGTCTAGTATGAAGTGTGAAATTGCTGATTTTGTGGCTAGGTGCTTAGAATTTTAGAGGGTTAAGGAAGAACATCAGCATCGAGTAGGGCTTTTACAACCAAATCTCAGTCCATCTTGGAAGTGGGATATCATATCGATCAATTTCATAGTTGGTTTTCCTTTGAATCCTCGTAGACATAATTCTATCATGGTGACTGTTGATCGGTTGGCTAAGGTGGCATATTTCTCCTCTATGAGATCATCCTATACAATGGCTTTAGTATCCAGAGTCTTCATGCAGGATATTATGAGACTACATGGCATTCCTAGTAGGATTATCTCGGATCGAGATCCTATGTTCACTTCTGCATTTTGGACCTCATTGCAACACAATCTTGGTGCCCAACTAAATTTCAGTTCAGCATACCATCCTGAGACCGATGGATAGATAGAGTGGGTTAATAAGGTTCTAGAGGATATGTTGAGGATGTATGTCATAGATAGACAGACTCATTGGGAGGACTATTTGTATCTAGTTGAGTTTGCATATAATAATGGTTATCACAGCTCCATTGGCATGTCACCTTTCCATGCTTTGTATGGTCATCCTTGTCGTACACCCTTGAGTTGGGATAGATTGGAGGACCATATTCTTCTTGGTCCAGAGATGGTTCGAGACATGGAGCAGCACATAGATCATATTCGCGAGCATTTGGTCACTGCATAGGATAGACAAAAGAATTATGCAGATGTTCACAGGGTAGATAGGCAATTTGTGGTTGGGGATAGAGTGTTCCTGAGAGTGCACCCACTGAAGAGTCCAATCCATTATGGAAAGGGTTCAAAGTTGGCACCTTGTTTTGTTGGGCCGTTTGAGATCCTACAGAGGATAGGACTAGTTTCTTATCATCTTGCTTTGCCACCCAGCCTATCTCGCATTCATGATGTTTCCATGTTTCTTCTCTTAGACGCTATATTCTAGATATTGTGCATTTTCTTCATTGGAATGCTTTACAGGTAGAGGATAGGAAGCTGGCTTTGGAGCCAAATTGTATTCTTCAGCAGTGGGATTTGACCCTCAGGGATCACACCATCAAGAAGGTAAGGGTCCAATGGGGCCTAAATGATGAGTCATCAGTGACTTGGGAGGATCTAGTGAGATTATGACATTTATATCCCTATTTGTTCATAGGATTCCAGAAGTAAGCCTTATACAAGGGGGGTGGATGCGATACCCACCCATAGTTTTCTTTCAGTTTCTAATGCTGAACTCTTTTAGGCTATTATTTCAGTTGATTGCCAACTTCTTTTAGGATAGATTTCATGTGAGCATTTATTATTTCAGTAGTTGGTGATTTTGGATCATGACTTTTATATGTTTATCATGTGCTGCGTAGATAGATGATGATATTATCATGATGTGATATTTTATGTTGATATTAGAACTATGATGTTACTTACCCCATACTTGCATGTGTATGGTTAGCATATGTGTTGTATTTATTGGTGTGTTTGATGGGGTAGAGGAAAAAGACGTAGTTACTTGCATTTCAAGATCCACATGTTTGACCGATCCATGTCATTATTTTCTATAATTATATTTGACATACATGCTTGTTCTTGTGATGTCAAGTTTGCAGGTACATGACATCATCTTCCCTGAATTGGCAAGAATGAGCATGCCCATACATTCATCTCAATGGTAAAGAGAGGAGTTAACAGTTAGACCCAAAACCCTACTCTAAGCCTATTTGTCCTAAGATTGGACGAGAATCTGTTTGTCTACCCTACCCAAATTCATCTAGTTGATGTAAATTCGTGGATCCCATCCTTGTGTGTGTTTGGGTTTTATTTCGGTTGGTTTCAGTTGAGTGTATTGTTATTTGCCTGATTTACTATGTTACTATTGAATTGATTATTGTTGAAATTGAATATTAAATATAGGGTATTTAATTAATTAGAATTAATTAAATACCTATATTTAATTGAAAGAATTGATTAAAGTTTAAATAAATGAATATTTAGATTTAATTAAATATTTAATTTGACATTAGAGTTATTTAAGCTTTTATGCTTTATTAAATAATTAAATATTTAATTACATGGACAAACTTTTGCTTTAAATATTTAATCTATTTAAAATAATATTTAATTAATTACTTATGCATTCTAATTATTGAAATTAGAATTTGAATTCAAATGCAAATTGCTTTAAAAGTCAAATTGTGAGTTGCACAAATAAAAGATATTTTTAATTATTAATTAGGATTTTCTTTCAATTTTAGAAGTTGAGTTAATTGAGTTGAGTGGAGTGTTTATTTTCTGATTGCATGAAAGGGGGGAAATCGAATCTCTTTAGGAGGAATTTTCTTTTCATTTGAGGATAACAGATTTTGGAGAAGGTTGAAGGAATCATAGGAGTTTTTTTTATTTGGGCATTTTTGTGTTTTGAGCATTTTTGTGACATTGTTGTTGTGGGAAGCTTTGTGGAATTTTTGGGATAATTTCTCTCAAGCATTCATTGTTTTGGATCTTTAGAAAGACTCTAAGGAAGGACACTATTTTAGAAAAATCAAACCTGGACTATATTGTTAAAAAAAAAAATTGTTGATTAGAAATCCTTCTATAGTTGAAAAAAGATTAAATCAAAAGGGAAAAATTAACTTGATTGAAAAATACAAAGACAAAAAAATCAATACACCAGTTAAAAAAAAGTGAAAATGACAAAATATTCTTTGAGAAAACACTTCTTAGTTATTCACGTTTTTCAAGGTAAAAAAATGCATGAAAAATGCTTTAAAAAAAATGGAAAATAATATCGTAAATTTTAAAAAAATATTATAAAAAAAAATGAATTAAAAAAAATATTAAAACATAATTGATGGGGCGGTGAGATGACCCCACCCACCCCGCGAAAGTATTGTGCCGACATTGCAAGTTGGCCGGCCTGCGAGCTAGCTGTGCTGCTACGGCAACAAGCTGTCGATTGGGGGGCCCGCGCTGCCGTAAGTTAGCATAGCCACCCAATGGCAGCCGACTATCGTAATGCAGTGTGGGCTGCCTTAAGGCCTGAAATATGGGGGGCGCGTGGGGCCCACTCCTCCAAAACAATTAAAATTTTATTTTTTTAATTTTTTTAATTTTAGTTTAGTTTTTTTTAAATAAACTAAATACATGTTATTTCATATTTATCTTTTTTAACAGATATTTAAATTTATTAATTTAAATTTGTTTGAATTAGTTTATTTAAATATGTTCTAAATTAATTTAACTTGTTTATTAAATTAGTTCATTAATCTAATTAATGATTTTTTTTTAATATAGTTTAATTTAAATATGAGAAACTTTATAAATAAACTTTGATATAGTTTAATTTACTAGTTATTATTATTAATAACTTTTAAATTCATACATGTATGTATAAGTGCTTTTGTAAGGAGATTTATTGGTGTTTATCATTCCTTAGTTAAGGCTAACTGATAGAATAGTATGTGTTTTTCTAAATGGTTATTATTAGCAATTATGGAACTGTAAGAGTTGTTTACGTCATGGTTGGATTAGATATACATAGGTATTTGTTTATTTCTTCATGATGTAATGGTGTTTTCTTCTTATGTAATCTATTTTCTTTGCAATATTGGTCTTGGAATTAGAAAGGCCTTAGGAAGGATACAAAGACTGGGAGTGAATTTTATTTCTATTTTATGATGTGATGTGAGTGTGTTGATTTATTACTCTAAACTGTCCATGTAAGCTCATATTTTTATAAATTTTCTGAGAGTGTATATTTATGTGATCGTTCCTATTTATGTGTGGGGAACTGAATTGGGTATGTCTTTATTTGAACCTATGCTAGATCTATGTAGGATTTGTGAGCCTAGGGTAGGTTACCTAGTTGTGTAGTAGGGGGTGGCTTGCAATAAGTGTTGGGGCCCGCAAGTGGCTCCCAGGATCACTTATTGTAAGTAATCTTAATAAGTGAAAACATAATGTGTGAGTGAGAGGTCTTAAAATGAATTAATAAGATGTGTTTCCTCACCCATCTTTGAGTGCTATTATAGGCTAAGATGGAGGATGAGATGATGCTTTCCACCTGGAGGGGTGTGTGTCTGGCATAGTTAGTGACTTTGTCTGTTTGAGAGGTCATTGATACCATGTATGATCACTTGAGTGTCGGGGTCCAGTGAGACTACTTGGACAAAACTTAAGGGTTAGACGTACATGATGACACCTTCCTATGCATAGCCTATATTTTCTATATGTGTTGGTTGCCTTTGGATTAGCGAGTCTTACCTTTTATTATGTGTGTACACCTGGAGTTAGAGAGCTATTATTATTGGAAATGAACTGAGTAACTGAGAGGGGAGGGATGAATCAGTTACCACAAAAACAAATCCATGTCCCTTAGATGTCTTAAACAAATCAGTCATTGTTGCTTGGTTAACATAGATATTTCAGTGTTACTCGGTTAACATAGAAAATCTTAAGATATTAACTATGATTATCTTTAGTAATTAATTGCAAAAACACAAACCATAAATCAAATAAAATATACACAGATAACACCAAGATTTAACGTGGAATCCCAATATGGGAAATGCCACCCATAGCAACTAGTAACTGTTTTTCACTTTTCTGAAGTGAGCCCTGTTAGGAGCCAACCCTGTTAAAGGTTACAACAACACACTGTTAGGTGCGACCCTATTAGAGGATTTAATCATCCTGTAAGGAGTGGCCTTGTGAGAGTTCTTCAAACACATCAATGTAGAAATGTCACCTTGTTAGAGGATTTACAAAAGGTTGTTAAGTCTACTATGTTAAGATATTTTGATCATTGTTACAATTGTTAGAGAGTAATAGTGGATTGACCTGTTTTGATAAGCAATTGTCTTTGCTGATTCATATCTCTATTCTGGATTAAATATTTGATCTTCACTGATCAGATGTTCTGTTGCAGTCCTCTATATTATGTCCTCAATCAGAATTACATCTAATTTTGCCTTCACTCTTCATATCACACTTCACATGCAATTCCACATCACCACTATTATCTCACTCAATTCAATCCAAACTTGACCTTACATATATATGCTAAGCCTTTTCAAGTCGGCCTTGATATCCTCAAAAATAAATATTAAAACTTATGTCTGTCGGCTGCATATGACTAATGATCCATAAAATATAATCCATTGTTAGTCGGCTGACACTAACTATTTTTCTCAGTCAACACTGAAATTCTTCAATGCTCGACCAACACTGTAATGCCTGAGGGAAATCGGTTAGAACTAAAATTCACTTTCATCATCTTCAATGCCTGAGAGAGGTCGACAGACACTAACTGTGCTTGAATAGGATTAGATATTTGTGTAAACATCACTATACTTGTGTAAACATCAATGAAAATACACAATTGAATAATTGTCATCAACAATCTTCCTCTTTGGCATTGATGGTAACAAAACATGTCATAATACAAAGAATTATAGAGTAGAAGACATAAGAATGAAATATTATTAATGTCCTTAGCTTCATTATGATTCTCATTCAATTTTATTAATGTCTTTAGCTTCATTTTGATTCTCATCCAAAATTCCCTCAATCACTGAAATATAGATTTCTCCCTCTTACATTAATCTTTGTCTCTGATAAATTTCTCACTCTGTCATCAATCTCTCCCTCTGTAATCTCTTCCTCTATCATGAGTTATTATGACATATAGTAATCTCTTCCTCTTTGAAAACCAATGCCAAAGACACCAACTGACATATCCAATAAAATTGTAATGTACCTATCTGTACTGATTCATATGCAATAAGCTCTAAACATCTACATCAACATGTTAAGTCTATTTTGTAGCTCGATTGATGCATCACTAAACTGTGTTTTAGTGAGCCTCAGTTAGCAAAATTACCCCTAGATTTCCTCTAAGATACAAAAATGCATCCTTAGGTAGCGGTTTTTTGAATATTTCTGCAATTTTCTCTTTGGTATTCACATATTGCATTCTTACTTCTTTTTTCTGAACCAATTCCCTCAAGATATGATACTTTATTGAAATATGTTTAGTCTTAGTATGCATCACAGGGTTCTTTGAAATGTTAATAGCATCGATGTTGTCACAGCAGATAATGATAGGTTCTGAGATTTCCACCTTCATACCTGACAACAATTGTTTGAACCATATTACGTTTGAATAATTCACTGCTGCAGAAACATATTCTACTTATGTTGTAGATTGAGAAATGCAGTTTTGATTCTTGCTTGTCCAGGAGACTAACCTCTTTCCAAGAAATACTGCTCGACCACATGTGCTCTTTCTGTCATCAACACTTCCTACCCAATCACAATCAGTAAAATTATTTAAATCAAAGTTTCCTCCTTTCTTATACCATAATCCATAATCTTCAGTACCCTTAAGATATCTCAGAATCCTTTTGATAGCCATCAAATGATTCTCTCTAGGATTAGCTGAAAACCTTGCAACAATACCGACTTCTAATGCAATATCAGGTCTAGTGTGAACAACATATTGAAGTTTACCTATCATGGATCTGTATGTAGTCTGATTTACCTCCTTTGAATTATCATCCTTAGAGAGCTTATGTCTAATAGGAATAGGTGTTCCAAATGGTCTAGAGTCTTCCATCCCAAATTTCTTTAGTATCTCTTTTATGTACTTAGACTGAGTAATGTAGATACCATCCTTCATTTGATAAACTTGTAAGCCAACAAAGAATTTGATTTCACCAACCATAGACATCTCAAATTCCTTACTCATAGCTTATGAGAATGCTCTACATAAGTCATCATATCTGGTAAACAATATGTCATCAACACATATTTTTGCTAATAGTATCTTGTTCTCAGGTCCTTCTTTGATGCACAAGATACTATTGTCATTAGTTCTCTGAAATCCAATACTTATCAAGTAACCATGCAGTCTTTCATACTAGGCTTTCAAAGCTTGCTTTAGTCCATACAATGATTTGTACAGTTTGAAAACTTTATTCCTTTTGTTAGGTTCTACAAAACCTTCAAGTTGCTCAATGTAGACTTCCTCTTCAAGAATTCCATTCAAGAATATAGATTTTACATACATTTGATATACCTTGAATCCTTTATGTGTAGCATATTCCAGAAGAGTTCTAACTCCTTCAAGTCTTGCAATAGGAGAAAATTTTTCTCCATAGTCAATACCATCTTCTTGAGAATATCCTTTACATACCAATCTAGCTTTGTTTATGGAAACTTCACCTTTCTCATTCATCTTGTTTCTGAAAACCCACTTAGTACCAATCACATTCTTGCCTTTTGGTCAAGGTAAAAGAGTCCAGGTTATGCTCTTTTTTATCTGCTCAATTTCTTCAATCTAGTTCTCATCATTCAATGCATCTTTGATAGTTCTAGGTTCAATTTCACTAAGTAAACATGTACCTTTTATTTTTCTCCTTGTCATTACACCTTCTGTCTTATCTCTAATTATTTATTCAAGTGCATGATGCCTTCTAACATATTTGAAAGTACAAGATCCTCCCTCTTTGATTCGGGGCTTGCTCCACTATGTTCACCATGCTAAAATATTCTGTCCTATTCTTTTGTCTAGTACTCGGGTTCCACTATCTGAGAATCAAGTGTATCTGTCTATGACTCTAGTACCTCTGTCTGTGACTCATGTTCCTCTTTATGTGACTCGGTTTCTTTAGTCTGAGACTCGGTTCCCTCTGTTTGTGACTTAGTTTCTTTAGTTAACATCACTAGTTGCATAGGTTGCAACAAGGTTTGTGCTGATGAACTCAGTGGTTGACACACTTGCTATCCAATCACCATTGCCTATGTCTTAGGTATAGTATTAGGTTCATAATATAGAAAGTTTCTATAATCTTCAAGCTCTTTATTGCTTTGTTCTTCATTTCTCTCTGCAAACTCATCAACCTTTACATGTACTATTTCTATGACTTTATGAGTAGTAAGATTTAAACATTTATATGCTTTGCTTTTGCTGGAGTAATGTAGGAAGATACCTTCATCACCTTTTACATCAAAATTTCCATTTCTTATTTCCTTCAAGATGTAGCATCTACTTCCAAATACTTTGAAATAATAAACATTAGGTTTATAACCATACCATAATTCAAAAGGTGTCTTCTGAGTTCATTTCTTTAGTTGAACTCAGTTTAAGGTGTGAATTGCAGTGCTAATGGCTTCCTTCAAGTATTTGGTAGCAACATCCTTCTCAATCATCAAGGTTCTTGCATAATCCATAATGGATATGTTCCTTCTTTTTGTTATACCATTTTTTTGTGGTGTACCTGGGGAAGATACCTATCTTTTGATTCCTCTTTCATTGCAGACCTAATTGAATTCATTAGAAATGAACTCTCTAATGACATGTAACTGATTAAATGATTGACTATATTAAGTTGAAGATGATGCAAGACATTAAATCAGTTAATGGTTTGTATTGTCATTGATGTCAACTTGATATCATATGTATGGTCATGCCAAAGACTTCAGAGAACCAATGGAATAAAGGTTATGCTTTCAGTAATGCATAAAAGTCTAGTATTCACTAAGTGATAGACTACACCGGCGCAGTGCACAACATCAATAAAGACAGAGATAAAAGTCACAGTGATGCCAGACAAGCAGAAGACAGTGTTTCCCAACAAAGAAAAATCAAATGATGCCCAACGAGATAAAAATAGTGTTGGCCGATGAGAAAGATCCAATGATACCCAGTGGATGGAGATCCCAAAGCTAACTGAAGTGACACCGATGGAACTGACAGTTCTCACCGGCGACAAACTATAGAATTGACCGACGGAATAGAGAGATTAGAAAATGACAAAATATCTAGCTAGCAGGGCTAAAGGATAGACTTAACTGGTTGTTTTATTTGTTTTATTCGACCACAGTTAAGTAAGTAATTTGTACAGTTACCAAAAAGATACCTACGAGATAAATTAGGAGTTAAAGCCATAAATCAATTTGGCTGGATTGTTTTTCACGCCAAGAATCAAGAATCAAGATTCAAGAACCTAGAATTAAGGAAAATCATGTCTATTTAAGAGACAAGCATAATTCATTCTAAGTGTGGAGGATAAGCAATCAGATACATGGGGGACTGAACTGAAAGAAGATGCTAAAGAGAAACTGATGAAGGATTAACTTCATGCAGTCCTTATCAATCAAGCTGAGGAAGAGCTAAAGAATTCTGGAGACACCGACGAGAAAAGAAGCACAACATCACAAAGAATAAAGAGTTAAGTACAAAGGAATTATAGTGTTACATTGATTAGAGAGATATTGTAAGTAAATAGACCTGAAAATCTATAATTTAGTTGCATTAGGAACATGTCATTTTGTTTCAGTTTAACCATTGAAGCAATAAGTCTCTTAACAGAGCAGGACTTAACAGTCTTTTGTAATTGAGGTATATCCTAACAGATTACCAGAAGGTTGACTCATGATAGTAGCACCGATCTTACCTAAAGCCTATTGACAGTCTAAGAAGGAGGCTAATTCAAGGATGGTAGTAATATTTGCATAAAGCCTATTGACAGTCATGAGACTGATTTAAGGATGGTAGCGTAGATGCCAGATACTTAGTGAAAACCTAAGTATTGAAAATCCTCTAACAAGGTTGCACTTAAAAGTGTGTTTGTAACGTTTAACATGGTCGGCTCCTAACAGGGCTCACTTCAGAAGAGTGAAAATTTGGGGTACCGGTCCCAGTGGTTTTTTCCCTTAATAGGGTTTCCACGTTAAAATCCTTGTGTTATGTGTATGGTTTATTACTTTAGTGTTT
>MU224434.1:636123-648852 GCA_018584345.1 Thuja plicata | reverse complement strand
CTTATTTTCATCATGTTGTCAAAATTCACATGACACAACCTTTTGTGCCACAGCCATATGTCTTCATTTCTAGGCATCAAGCAAGTGGGGTTAGTATCATTCAGATAGAATAAGTTACCTTTGGTCTAATCACCACTACCAATCAGTTTTCCTAATACATTGAAGATCTTTGCCTTCTTGTTCTCAAATGCTACACGGTGACCTGAATTATTTAGCTGAGAAACACTCAATAGATTATAATTCAATCCTTTTACCCAATAAGAATTTTCACATTTAATCAGGTTATTCAACATTACTGTTCCTTTAGCTTCAATTTGACAAGGTGAATCATTTCCCATTCTTACTGTACCACCTTTATAGTATTCAAAAGTATTAAAATTTTCTGTCACCGGTCATATGGCAAGTGCAGCCACTATCTATAATCCAGATATCATTTTTACTAATCTTAGATATGAGTGCAGTTTCTTCATACCTTTCATCTTCATCTGAATCATCCTTCACAGCTACAAATACTATCTCAATATCATCATCTGGTTCGGTGTCAGTATCTTCATCTTTGTAAGTAGCTACATAGCTAGCTTTTTTGCCTTTGTCCTTGTAATCTCGGGTATCACTTCTTTCTAATCATCGGTAACCTCTGTAATCTTTGTTGTCACCTGTGTTAGATTTCTTCTCAAAAGATTTTTTATCACTTCTGTCATCTTTTCTTTTGTTAGGACATCTTGCATCAAAGTGTCCAATCTCTTTACAATTGAAACATACAAGTGGTAACTTGCCTTTGTATTTACCTTTGCCTCTTTGCATTCTTCTTGCTATGAGTGCTTCTATTTCATGTAGATCTTCTTGTTCACTTTCGCTTTTACTGTCTCTTCTAGATGAGTGTCTCTGACTAGACTTGTTTATTCTCATAGAAGACTTAAATGCAGACTCTAAACTTGGTAAGACACTGTTATCAAAATTATTCATCTCAAATGAAATCAGTCTACCAATCAGGCTATTGAGAGTGACTGTATTATTTTCTACTTCTCTCATTTTTTGAATAGAAGAGACTCTAATAGCATATACATGCAATAAGGTTCTTAAGATTTTACTTACCACTGTCTCCTCTTCAAGTGTATGTTCAACGCCTCGTATAGCATTGACTACTTCTTTCATTCTTGTGTTGTACTGAGTGATGTTTTAACCTTCTTTCATTCTGAGATCATCAAACTTTCCTCTAAGGCTTTCTGGCTTGGCTCTCAGAACATTTTTATTACCTCCATGTACAAGCTTTAGCTTATCCCACATTGTCT
Organism: Thuja plicata; assembly: GCA_018584345.1. Classification (NCBI taxonomy): domain Eukaryota; kingdom Viridiplantae; phylum Streptophyta; class Pinopsida; order Cupressales; family Cupressaceae; genus Thuja; species Thuja plicata. The sequence continues at coordinate 647,560 of MU224434.1, read as the reverse complement.
TTACATTTTTGCAATCTTTGACATCCTCAAATTTAGCATCAGAGAGTGAGGAAGAAAGCTCTATAACCATGCAGTTATGTTCATGCTTTACTCCCAATCGATCTACCATCAATGGTCCTGTAGGTAACTCATATTCAGTATCTAAGTATTGAGTAATATCATTGCCAATACCTGATAAGTGAAGTTTTATTTTGCTTTTCCATGAAGCAAAAATGTGTTTTTTCAACTTAAGCACATCTTGTCTGTTCATCTTGTGATCTTTACTTAGGTCTTGAAACCTTCCTTCTAAGCACACAAGCTCTGATACCAATTGTTTGTAATAACTGATAGGGGGGGTGAATCAGTGGCCTCAAAAATTTATCCTTTAGACTTTAATCCACCAATTAATACACCTCAGATTATTAAGTCCCTACAAGATGTATGCCTTTGAAATACTTGAAATAATTAACTATCTGTCGGTTTACCTTGTCTGTCCTTATTCTTCTTGATTACCGATAAGTAGTAAAACTTATTTACCGATACTTAGTAAATATGTAGAGTATACCAATCAATCCAGAAATGCATATGTGAAATGTAAAACAATAAAGTAATAAACCATACACACATAAAACATGGATTTTAATGTGGAAACCCTGGTAAGGGAAAAACCATTGGGACCTGTACCCCAAATTTTCACTCTTCTAAAGTGAGCCCTATTAAGAGCCAACCCTGTTAAAGGTTACAAACACACTGTTAAGTGCAACCTTGTTAGAGGATTTTTATACATAGGTTTTCACTAAGTATCTGGCATCTATGCTACCATCCTTGAATCAGCCTCTAGACTATCAATAGGCTTTATGCTAATCTTACTACCATCCTTGAATCAGCCTCATTCTTAGACTGTCAATAGGCTTTAGGTAAGACCGATGCTACTATCATGAATCAAATATTTTGGTAATCTATTAGGATATACCTCAATTATAGAAGACGGTTAAGTCCTACTCTGTTAAGAGACTTAATGCTTCAATGGTTAAACTAAAACACAATGATCTATTTCTAATGCAACTTTGAATTGTAGATATTTTGATCTATTTACTTACAATACCTCTCTGATCAATGTATCAATTCAATTCCTTTGTGCTTCACACTTTCTTCTCTGTGATGTTGTGCTTCACTGTTCGTCGGTGTTTGTAGAATTCTTTAGCTCTCCCTTAGCTTGATTGATCAAGACTGTATGTAGTTTAACCTTCACTAGTTTCTCTAAAAAATATTTCAATTCACTCCCTCGTGTATCTGATTGCTTGCAGAAATGAATTATGCTTGTCTCTTATATAGACATGATATTCCTTAATTCTTGATTCTTGATTCTTGATTCTTGGCATGAAAAACAATCCAGCCAATTTGATTTACAACTTTAACTCCTGATTTATCTCATAGTTATCTTCTTGCCAACTGTATAAATCATCTTTAAATTACTTACTTAACTATGGTCAAATAAAACAAATAAAACAACCAGTTAAGTCTATCCATAAGCTCTGTCAGCTAGATATTTTGTCATTTTCTGATCTCTCTATTCTGTCGGTCAATTCTACAGTTCATCGTCGGTGACAACTGCCAGTTCCATCGGTGAAACTTTAGTTAGCTTCAAGATCTCTGTCCATCAGGAATCATTGGATCTTTCTCATCAAGCAACACTATTTTCATCTTTTCAGGCATCCTGTGATTCTGCTTCATCAGGCAACACTGTCTTCTGCTCATCGGGCATCACTGTGACTTTTTCTCTATCTTTACCAATGGTGTGCACTCCATCAGTGTTGTCTGTCACTTAGTGAATACATGACTTTTATGCATTGCTGAAAGCATAACCTCTGTTCCATTGATTCTCTAAAGTCTTTGGTATTATGTACATGACCGTACAGATGATATCAAGTTGACATCAATGACAATACAAACCATTAACTAATTTAATGTCTTAGATCATCTTCAACTTAACATTATCAAACATTCAATCAGTTAAATGTCATCATCAAGTACACAAATGCATCCTTTAGTAAGGGTTTGGTGAATATGTCTCCAAATTGTTCTTTTGATTATATATATTCTAGTATCACCTGTTTATCTTGTACTTGTTCCCTCAAGTAGTGATATTTGATAGATATATTATTTGTCTTTGCATGCATCACAAGATTCTTTGAAATATTTATAGCACTTGTATTATCATAGTAAATTATCATTGGATCAGTGATCTCTTCATTCATGCCTTTCAAATTATGTTGTATCCATGCTATGTTCAAACAATTTGAAGCAAAAATAACATAGTTTTATTCTCCAGTTGATGTAGATATGCATCCTTGCTTCTTTCTTATCCAAGTAACTATTCTATCTCCAATAATGAATGCTCCACTAGTAGTTCTCTTTCTATCATCAATGTTCCCATCCCAATCAGCATCAGTAGAAACTTTTAGCTCAAACTTTGCTTCCCTTTTGTACCATAGTCCATAATCCTTAGTATTCTTCATATATCTAAAAATTATTTTTACATCAGTCATATGTGATTGTTAGGGGCTAGTAGAAAATATTGCAACAATTCCAACTGCGTGTGCTATGTCTAGTCTTGTGTGTACAACATACATCTATTTACCAATCATAGATCTATACAAAGTTTGATTTACCTCAGGTGTCTTTTCTTCTTTTGCCAGTTTTCATCCAGTCACCACAGGTGTTCCAACTGGTTTTGATTCTTCCATTCTGAATGTCTTCAGTACTTCCTTGATGTATTTTGATTGAGTAATGTAGATACCTGTAGTCTGTTGTAAAATTTACAATCCTAGAAAAAAATTGATCTCTCCAAACATTGACATTTCAAATTATTTCCTCATTTCATCATCAAACAAAGTGCATAGGTTATCATTAACTCCAAATATAATATCATCAACAAATATTTTAGCAATAAGGGTCTTATCATCATTTCCTCCTTTCAAATAAAAATTATTGTTATCACTTGTTCTAATAAATCCAATACTTATAAGATAGGAGTGTAGTCTTTCATACCATGCTCTCGGTGCTTGTTTCAATCCATATAAAGCTTTGTGTAACTTACATACCATGTTTTTCTGATCAAGATCAACAAATCCTTCAGGTTGTTCAATGTATACCTCTTCTTCCAGTATTCCATTAAAAAATGTAGACTTAAAAGCCATCTGATATACTTTGAATCCTTCTTATCGTGCGTATGCGAGTAATATTCTAAATCCTTCAAGTTTAGAAATGGGTGCAAAAATTTCTCCATAGTCAATCCCTTCTTCTTGTGCATACCCTTTGCAAACTAATCTTGCTTTATTTCTGGTTACATCTCCATTCTCATTCAATTTTTTTCTGAATATCCATTTAGTGCCAATGACATTTTTATCACTCGGTCTCGGTACTAATGTTTATGTCTTGTTTTTTAGTATCTTCTCAATTTCCTCATTCATTGGAGTGATCCATTCTTCATTTTCTAGTGCATCTCTAACAATCTTAGGCTCAAATTCACAAATTAGACAAGTGTTATCTTTCAACTTACTTCTTGTCATCATGCCAACTCTTTTATCTCCAATAATATGATTTTTTGGATGATGTCTTCTCACATATTTAGCAAGTACATGTTCAATTCTCTATTCTTCATTGTCTTCTCCTGTAGGTTCATTGTTTTCTTGTTCATGATCTTCAGTTTCAACATTTTCTTGATTCTCAGTTTGTGCTACCTGTTGCCTAGTGACAATACCCTGTTACACGATAATGTTAGGCATATGTGTTGGTAAAGTATCAGTTTCTTCCATGTAAAAAAATCTACTATAATATTCCAGTTCTTTCATGCTGTCCTCATCATTCTTCTCAACAAATTCATTAATTTTCACATTTTCACTTTCAATGATTTTGTTAGACGTCTTGTTCAAACATTTGTAAGCTTTACTCTTAGTATAATATCCAAGAAATATTCCTTCATCACTTTTTGAATCAAATTTACTACTTTGATCATCTTTCAAAATACAGCAACGAATTCCAAATATTCTAAAATAGCTCATATTAGGTGTCTAACCATACCATAGCTCATAAGGTGTTTTTTTGTATATCTCTTCAGTTGTACTTGGTACAATGTGTACACAACAGTTCTTACTGCTTCTCTCTAGTATGTTTGTGCAACACTCTTTCAATCAGCAGCATTCTGGCACAATCTATACTTGATCTATTTCTTCTTTCAACAATTCCATTCTATTGTGGTGTCCTCGGTGTGGAAACCTATCTTTTTATTCCATACTCATTACAAAAGTTAGTGAATTAATCATAAATAAATTCACCTCCTCTATCAGATCTCAAACAGTTTAGTTCTCTACCAGTTTCTTTTTCCACTTTAGCTTTGTACCATTTAAACATCTTAAATGCTTCAAATTTTTCTTTTACGAACATGACACTCATCATTCTAGAGTAGTCATCAATGAATAAAATAAATTATATGTCCTCATAATAGCTCCTTTTTCTCATTGGTCCACATAGGTCTGTATGAACTAACTCCAAAATATCATTAGATTAAAAATTCTTTCTCTTAAAACTAGATTTTGACATCTTTCCCATTTGACAATTTTTGCACATTACATGGTCTGGTTTAGATAAGCTCTGTAAGCCTCTAGCTTTTATTTTCTTACTAATATTAACCATGTTATCAAAATTTACATGACAAAGCCTCTTATTCCATAACAATTTATCTTCATTCTTTTCCAATAAGCACGTAGTTTCAGAAATGTCAAGATAGAATAGGTTACCTTTTGATTGTTCACCTATGCCGACCAACTTTCCAGTTCCATCATAGATTATAGCTTTTCTATTTTCAAATGAAACTTGGTAACTTGTGTTAATCAACTGTGAAACACTCAATAGATTATAATTAAGTTCTTTCACCCAATATGCAATCTCACATTTGATTTGATTGTTCAGCATAATAGTACCTTTTCCTTTCACTTGACAAGGTGTATCATTTCCCATTCTAACAGATCCACCATCATAATGTTTAAAAAATTCAAATTTTCCTTTATCTCTAGTCATGTGATGTGTACAACCGCTATCAATAACAAAAATTTCATGCTTACTAACTTTAGAAATAAGTGTTGTTTCTACATACCTTTCATCTTCATCTGAATCATCTTTCAATGTTATGTAAACACTATCTCAATATCTTCATCACTGTCAGAACCACTGTCATTATCTTTATCTTTAGCAATGTAACAAGCCTTCTTTCCTTTATCTTTGTAATCTTGGTTATTTCTTCTATCATACTGTTAGTTTCTTCTATCATACTGTCAGTTTCTTCTATAGTCTCGGTCATCCTTTCTGTCATTAGATCTATCATTTATTTCATCATTCTTTCTATTAGGGCATCTTGCAGCAAAATGGTCAGTCTCTTTATAGTTAAAACATATAAAAGGTAGTTTACCTTTATATCTTCCTTTACCTTTGTACAATCTTCTAACCATTAAATCTTCAAGTTCATCAAGTTCCTTATCATCACTATCACTGTTACTATTATTTTTGATTGTAAGTTTACTACCAAATTTACCAATTTTCAAAGTAGACATAAATGCAGATTCCATAGAAGGTACAATATTGTTTTCAAAGTTATTCAACTCAAAAGAAATCAATCTTCCAACAAGACTATCAATAGTAATATTATTTCCAGGTGCTTCTCTCATTTCATATATTGCAGAGACACTTATAAAATACATAGGCAATAAAGTTCTAAGAATATTACTCACAATAGTTTCTTCATCAATAGTTCCTCCAGCTCCTTAAATACCATTCACAACTTCCTTAAGTTGGGTACTGTACTATGTTATGTTCTCTCCTTCCTTGATTCTCATATCATCAAATTTTCCTCAGAGACTTTCAGCTTTAGGTCTTAGTACATTTGCATCTCCTCCATAAAATAGTATAAGTTTTCCCCACATCTTCTTGGCAGTTGTACATGTCTTGATATCCTTAAATTCAGAATCAGTAAGTGAATAAGCAATCTCCACCATTATAAGGTCATGTTCATGTTTCTCTTTCATCTGATTGATAGTCAAAGGTCCAGTATGTAGAATAAATTTATTATCCAAGTAATCTTCAATGTTATCTCCAATCCCTGATATGTATAGTCTCATTCTTCTTTTCCATGTCGAGAAGTTCTCCTTGTTAAGCTTTGGTGCATCTCTCTTATAAATCTTGTGATATTTATCTTAAGTCCTTAAAAACTCTCTTCTAATCACTTAATGCTCTGATACCAATTGTTACAATAACTGAGGAGGGTGGGGGGTGAATCAGTCAGCTCCCAATTATCCTACAGTCTCAAATTCCTCCATATGTATATAAAAACAATTTGAAACATATATTTCAACTCGGTGAAATGTATTCTATAATCTAAAACTTTACTCAATAGTGTTTACCAAGTATCAATAAATTAATAATGTGATTACTGATCAATGTCAATAAAGTAAAGTGTAAAGAAAAATAAAAATCTAAAACATTCATACACATTGACACATAGATTTTTAACATGAAACTGCTAAGGGAAAAACCACCTGGGACCGGTAACACAAAATATTTCAGTCTTCAAAAGTGAGCTCGGTGAAGAGCCAACCCTGCTAAAGGTTACAATGCACACTACTAAATGTTACCTAGTTAGAGGATTTAAAACAAATAGTTCTCTCTTGATCATGCATTCACTATGGGGTCAACAAGAAAAAACTCAACATTCATTAGAATATCATAATAAATAATTTTACGTCCTACTTGACTAAGAGATTTACCTGTAACAATGGTTAAATTGATACATGAATGATCTGATTCAAATACAACTCTATTTTCTAGATTTTAAGATCTATGCTAAGTACATAATACCTCTAATCATTTTTTTCACTTCAGTTCATCTCATACTTCATACTCTGTTCTACTTGATAATTCTCTTTCCTCTATCGTTTGGTTATGTCTTTAGAAAAAGATCGGTTCTATCTTTATCCAAATTGATCAGTCATGCATAAATTTTTCATGTGCGCATCATAGCATCATGTGATTCATAATGAATCTCTTGTCTCTTATATAGACATCATAGCTCATTTAATTTCTATCCTTCATATTTTTCTTATTAATCTCCATCGGTGATTTTTCCGCTTTAACCATCCTCGACAGTTGTGTTAAAAATATGTTTCAATATTTTTCGTCCGATCTTCCTTAAATTTTCATAACTGTTTGATCAACGTAACAAACTTTATCTTTTATGTCGAAATCATCAATTTCCAGCTCAACATTCTAGTGAGGCTTTGTTTGAATTAACTGCTCGGTCAATACCGTGTTGTGTTGGCAATCCCTAGCTCGGTTATCACTGTACTTGGTATACACTATGTTTTACATGGTGTTCATTGTCTCTCGGTGTATACAAAACTCTTCATTTACTGACCACATAAACATTTTTTGTTCCAAATCTTCAATCCATTAAAAAGTTTGTCACCATAATGATACTCAAATAAGTTGACATAAATGACAATACATTAACTAATAATGTCAATCATCATATATGTAACTTGGTTTAACTATCAAAAAATGACTTCTAACATACAATCAGTTGTAGTTCATCAGAAGTTGACCTAGTGGGTGACTTAATTTGTGTAGCGGATATATAAGATCAATTTGGTTGATCATTTTGGAGGGTATGTTGTGTATTGATGCATACAGTATTATGATTTGAGGTTCAAGTTATAGCATAGAAACAATATAGCATGAAGTGTGTTGATTCCATATATTATACTTAATTGGAATTGATTTGGCATTTGTTGATGTTGCATACTAGTTCAATCTATGTTGGGATTATTATCCATATATTGAAGGCATTAAGCATTTATTTTATAATTGAGAAGTGAGATCTAGGTAGCACACCTGAATGTATGTGCATTCCATCTTTTGTACTTAAACCTTTAATAGGGTTAAATAGCTCTGCAGAGTATTTCATTTATGGGTTCCATCCTCACCATGGTTTTTCCCTTGACCGAGTTTCCATGATAAAATCACGGTGTTATTAGGTTGTGCATTTTTTTTTTATGTTTAAATACTTTAGTTTCCATTGCATGTGGTTTATGGTTCAAGAATCAGATTGATAAGGCTAAAAATTGTAGAACACTGATTCACCCCCCTCTTAGTGTTCCTTAATACCAACAATAGATAATGTAATTGTTGATATTTGATATGGGTTTTCCTTATGGGTATCATTTTCATGTAATTATATGCTGGGATCTTTGAGACACTCTTACTCTTGTTTTGAGACTAATCAAGTATGCCATGGATCATGACAAGAAATATGATCATTTGGGCCCTTTTATTGCTTTGTGACTATCACCATGTTTTTGGCATTGTTCCTTTTTCATGGTAATGGGATGAGACTAGTTTTGGTGTTTAAATACAGTTTTTGGAGTACCTCTCAATGGGGGTACGGAGATAGAAGAGGTTGATAGGATAGCCTATTCATAAGTTATCTAATAAAATTGAAAACATAAAAAAAACAAATGGGGAAAAATATGATAACAAGATAGATGAGAATAACAAGGGTGTCTTTGGTGCTTGTAATGACTAAGGACATATTCAATGAGAATGGCTATCCATTGGATATCAAAAACATAGTTAGTTTGGTTCTCGTAGGCATATTACAATATGTTGTTTTCATTTAAGTTACTTTATCTTTAGTTTCAATTTTTTTGTTACAAACAAAATAGTCCACTATTTTTTTTGTGACCTCCTACCCCGACCCATCATAGCACAGCTCATATTTTCATATTTTGGTTACCACAATGAAACATTATTTTGATGCATTGACTTTTTGGATAGTGATTTCATAACATACAATATTATGTGATGATGTTTATTTTGATGATCCTAGGATCTACTGTTATATTCTTATAATACAATGATCTTGATGTTATGATATAGTAGAAGGATTTAGATTATGAATTCTATGTTTTGGAATCTCAATTATGTTATGTGGTAAATTAATGTGCACTAAATATTTGAAATTTTGCAATGATCTTTTATAGTTAAATGTGAATGTTAGAGGGGATGTGATTATAGGATTTTGAGAATGATCTTGTATGTACTTGTGGATGATCTAATTATGGAAATAATATCTTTTAAATTCATGACTATTTAGATACATAAAATTTTTATTATTATTATATATATGATTTCTTCATTGGACTACTGATGCTTCCATCGAGTGTGCAAGTGAATAGACCATGGATTCAAATCGGGGAAACAAGATTAGATTTATGTGAAATTTAGTAAAGAGCCAAGGTTAACTCTACAGAGAGATACAACCTCGTTGTTTAGTTATTTATTTTGTAATTGTGAATATGCATGTATGTTATTGTAATATGTTCATTTGTAATTCCAACTAGGCATTCCAAGTGTTGTGTAAATGTGATGTATTTTTGTGGTGTCAATTGACACTTGTGCAAGTGAGTTGGCATGCCCATGTGAGTTAAGGGAGATTAGACACTTACCCTAGATTCACCATGTAGTGTACCCATGTAGGGTTACTTGTTTTGGAGTCAAACCTTGTGTCCAATCACATAATTTCGTGGGTTAACTCTTAGTAGGTTTTGTAGGGGTTATAATGAGCCCAAGGGGGTAGTTAGGGTTAAAATTAGCTAATCCTATAGGTTTACTATGGGTTAGGAGTTGATTTTAGCCTTTTGTTTGTGAAAATCTCATTTATGGCCTCTCTAAAGTAGCCTTTTTCTAGAGTGGCGAAGATTGAAGGAAGACATGAACACCATCTTCCGCACAACTTTGGTCTTCCTTTCATTTATGAGAGGAGACAAGGTGGAAGAAAAGGATGGCTCAAGTAATCTCTCATTATGATTAGTAGGTGGGGAGTTGGTGAGAGAGCCCTTTTAGTGAGAGTTTGGAGGAAAGTTTGGGTTGCTTGCCCAATCTCCAACCTTGGAGACTGCTAGTTGAGTTAGTGAAACTTGGAGATTTGGCTAAGGAGAGGAAAATCTTAATGAAGAGAAAAGGCTCAACATTATTTTATTTTTCCATTTTCTTGGAGAAAGGTTGGTTCTCTCAAGCCAAAATAAATATCTTATGTTATTCATTCCCAATATTGCAATGTTGATCTTGGTAGATTAGATATTATGTTGTAGCTATGTGTTGTGTTGTGGATTCCATGAGTTTCCTTGTTTTCTTGTTATTGTATGTATGAGATTTATGTTGTGGATTTCATTCCATTTTCTTTGTTCTTGCCTTGTGTGTTGTTTGGGGTGCAAAACACTAGATTCACCCTTGGGAGAGTAGAGAGCCTTTTTGGTGAAGGTTCATGGGAATGCCTCTTAGTATAGCGTCTCTTCTCAAGGAGAAGAGGGATAAGGCATGGATGTATGGGCTCCATGTGACATTGTTTTTCTGTATCATTTGGGGGTGATAAGGGGAGAAAGCTTTGTGAGAAGAATGAAATTTTTGGGTTGCATTTTGAGAGCCTTGTGAAGGTATATGTATATTTAGCAAGTTTTTTTATGGCATCTCCTAATTGGTTCATTTTCCACCTTCACCCCTTCTATGGGTCCAAAGGTGACCCAATGTGTTTTAAGCTTGGGAGCATGTTCTTTGTTGCAATGTAATATTGTTATATTTGTGTGCATGTGTGTCACCCAATCCGCTCTTGTTTCCTCTAGCTTGGGGGTGGTCTCATAGAGACCTAGGATGGGAGGTGAGCTCCCATGGTCTATTCAAAACCCCTTCTTATATACAGGTTTTGTGGATACCCTAGTATTTTGGAAGGATGACCAAGCTTTCGGATAAGAGAAAGAGTAATGCTATTTAAATTTGCAAGTTTATATGTAAAACCTTGGGGCTAATTTTTGTAATATTTTTCACTAAGTAACATTGTAAGTTTTGATAGATTTTGTATTATTTCTTTCAAAAAGAAAAGAAAGTTGTCATATTTAAGTTACTATGAAAAAAGCCATCAAGCTATACTTTTGTAATTTTGGCTCAAAGGAAGAAGAGATTGGTTATGTTATTGGAAAGAGAGGCAATAAAAGTGTAATGAGATTATGGAATTTTGGTTTAAAACCTTCTTCAAAATGGATAAACCTCTTGGTTATTGTTTTAGAAAACAAAGGATAATGTTGTATAGAATAAATTGATATTTTGAAAAGGAATAGGCTTAGCTTTTCTTTATTATGCCTCGTTGTAAGACTAATTAGTTTTGTTATAAATATTTTATTTGAAAAAAAATTATGGTTTAAAAGTAACCTCATTTCATTTATATAAGTATTCCTAGAATTATCATTTGGTTTAATTAAGTGTATATATGTACATAAATACATATGTATATATGAATATGGTTATATATATATATATATATATATATATATATAGATATATATATATCTATATATAG
>MU224434.1:619354-635050 GCA_018584345.1 Thuja plicata | reverse complement strand
AATGGTGGTTGGGAGGGGAGGCCACGGCTCCTCCCCACTGCCCGTGGTGGGAGTAGCCACCACGGTGACCACCACAGGGCGATAGTGCCGCCAACTGTGGTCGGCCATGGGGGCGGGGCCACCACATGCGGGGGAAGGGCTGAGCCCCCACTCCCAAACCCCCCACTCTCCGCGCTTGCTGTAACAAAAAACAAGCCGCTGCTAAACAAAAGAAAATGCAGGTACTAAATAATTTGCTACCACTATTTTAATTCAAGCCCGCTCAAAAGAAAAGAAGGTTATATATCCTATATACATATAATTGTATATACACCACTTTAAATGTGTGTGTGTGTGTGTGTGTACACACACACACACACACACACATCTTAGCATTGCCATGGAGAAATCTTCAGAACTGCACATAGAAACACAAACAAAATTAGAATAGGGTTTGAAATTTGGGAGGAATGGTAGGAAAGAGTATAATGTGGAAGAAATCTCATTTTTGGACTTTACTATATGGGCCCTAACCCTAATTTTGAATTAGGGTTATGGATTTTCAAATAGGGAGATGACTTATATTTTTTTTAGTTTTGATGTGAAGATGAGTTTTGTTATTGATTTATGTGTGAGCCTTTTGGTGGGATAATTAAAAAAAAAACACACTTTGGAAGGGGATATAATTAATCTCAATTATTTATAAAATTTTACCCTTAGATCCCACTTATACTTAGTCAATAAAGCTTTATAAAATTATTATGATTATTATTTGAACAAACTAAGATGTTATTCAATCTATGATTTTATTGAAATATATGTTAATTTTAATTTCATTTAATAACCTAATGCATTTAGGGTTGAGATTTAATAATGTGGAGCATTATAATTCTATTGGTTAGATTGTATCTATTAGAATAAAATTAAGGAAATTAGGATTAATGATTTAACCTAGTGTCCTTTCTTGTATTAATTTATTATTTGATTTAAAATTTAATTATTCTATTATAAAGTAAACTTTATGACTCGAGTAATGTTGTCATTATACTTAATAGAGATTTGACTTGATATTATAGTGGAATGTAACTTTAATGAAGGCAATTAATGGACCCTTGACTTAACTCCATTTATAGTCATAAGTAGGTTATAATGTTTTAATAATTCAACTATACACTATCGAATATTGAGTTAAAATATACGATGATTACTAAGCAAAGAATTAAATATAATTGATTTAAAAATTATTGTGAGAAGCAATTTAATTAAAGTTTCTAATTATAAACCAGATAATAGATTTAGAATTTTATTTATAACCTTCTTGAAGTTTTAAAATTAATTTGATTTAAGGACTTATGAAATTGGATTTGATTTAATTTGTTTAATTAGACCTTATTAATAAATTTAAATAACAATACTTGACTTAGTGGGTTGTTTACTAGTAACGAATGTTGTGAGGTAATTAGGTGGAGTTGAGGGATATGCTATTAACAAATAAGCTTAACATTGTAATAATGTCATCGTAGCCTTTCCATTGGATTCAAAGACAATATTAATAATCGCCACCTTCAAATTCTATTAGTAAATTGGTTAGAAGCCTATCATGATAAAATGTAAACTTTGTAACTCATGGGTTAAGGGACTTTGGCTCACGTCATGATCCCTCTTAACCCTAATGACAACAAATACACTTAGCCTCATAACTTAAATTGTATTGTAACCTTGTTATCTAAAAATCTCTTAGGTAGTAAACATCAGTTTAATGCTTTGCATCATCCTTCACCATTTAGTGTATTAAAAAAAAAATTCTTATGTGTTGATGTCATTTTGGGTGTGCCATTTTTGGTATCAGAGCGAGGTTGCAACCCATGGAACCTAAACCCATTATGTTCAACTCATAACTTTTAAACCCTTGTATAAGATACCTCTGATCACATTTAATGCTCACAGACATGGGAGAGGTGGTACACAAGCCTCCTCGACATGAGTGGATGTTGAGCCTGAGGTATAGGTACTTGGAGAGAATCAAGATCCCCCTCTCGAATCTCCTCCAAATCTTAATCAGGATATTTTGGCAGCTTTACAAAACCTTGTAGGTAACATTCAGGAGAGATTGCCACCAGTTATAGATCAGCCAGAGTCAGAAGGGCATAGGACCGCTACTAGAGAGTGGAGTAGGAGCCCTCCACCTAGTCATGCCGAGGGCCATGCTGACCATGAGGTAGAGTCAGTGCATATGTTGGTACCACCACCTAAGGTAGTACCTAGAGTGGACAAGAGAGCACCCCAAGATTAGGAGATCTGGTTGGGGAGTTACTTTGACTCAAGCCACCACCATTTTTAGGATCCATGAATGGGAGTGAGGCTGATGCATGACTCCTGAGTTTGGAGCGGTGCTTTGGGTTATGCCCTTATGGGAGCAATATGAGGGCAAGTTTGTCCATTCATCTTCTGAGAGGGACAACCTCTACATAGTGGAGAACAAAAGAACTTAAGAGTAACCTATCTATGGACACCATCATATGGGAAACCTTCTTAGAAAGGTTCAGAGACCAATATCTATCAAAGCACTTTAGGTAGTGTCACATAGACAAGTTCCATGAGCTCTAGTAGAGAGGACTTACAGTGTTATAATATGAGAGAAAGTTTCTCGAGCTCCTACCCTAAGTGGACTACATGAGAGATGAGAAGCTTAGGGTCAACCTCTTTGTCAAAGGGTTGAATGTTGCTATTTCAGGATCTGTACGTATGGCAGGCCCCAGTAAATTTTTGAGAGCCATTGAGAAGGCCTTAATAGCAGAGGAGGTCTAGGGTAGACCTCATGATTGGTCATAGAACCGAAACCCTACACCCCAAAATTCTAGTTATTAGAGACCCCCTTGGAAGGGGAACCAGAGGAATTCATCAGGGTCTTTGAGAACCCCTCAGCAACAAACTTAGCAGAATCAGAGGTCTAGGCCACCATAGGGTCAGCAGGGCTCAAGCCCAAACAATGGCAGACATAGGGACCCAAACAAGATCAGAGATCACATGCACCTTTCACACCTCCAGTTAGGACTCAATAGTACTCTAGAGGTGGATTCAGTGGGTCTAGTAGGACTGGGTGACCGCAATAGTCTAGGCCTCAAGGGATTCAGATTCAGGCATGAGGACCTTGTTTCTCTTGTGGTTCTATGGATCATTTAGATAGAGAATGTCCGTAGGGACAAACAGTTGGTAGTCAAAGAGAAAATACTTCAGATCCTATAGTAGGAGACATGGGTCATTCTCACAGAGTTTTTGTGGTGGTTGATAACTGCCAAACTGAGCACCACACCACATTTATTGAGGCTGCAAGTATGATCCAATGTAGCATTATTACTATCCTATTGGATGCAAGAGCTACTGATTCTTTCATTTCTCCATTTGTAGTGGAGCGTTCTGGGCTAGTGGTAGCTAGACAAGAGGTAAATTGGGAGGTTGAGTTAGCTTCAGGTGCTAGAGTGTTAGTTGATTATGCAGTTAGAGATTGTCAGATATAGATAGGAGAGATGACCACTATGATTGATCTACACATTACACCTCTAGGTTCATATGATGTAGTTCTTTACATGGATTGGCTTTGTGCCTACAATGCCAAGATGGATTATAGACAAAAGAGGGTCGAATGTATGGATGATCTTGGTACTCCCATGACTATAGAAAATTTTTAGAGGGTTGTATCTATTCATATGATCTCCATTATGCAGATTAAGAGTTGTATGCATAAGGGATGCCAATTATTTTGTATTAACATTAGTGATAGAGAGGAGGAGGAGGAGGAGGAGAAGGAACCTTCCATTAATGATCATATGATATTGCAGGAATATGTAGATGTTTATCCATCGGGACTACCTGGTATGCCAACACCTAGGGTAGTTGGTTTTTATATAGACCTTGTGCTAGGAGCCAAACCAGTATCTAGAGCCCCTTACAGGATGACCACCCATGAGCTCAATGAGCTCAAGATTTAGTTAGAGGAGCTCTTGGAGAAAGGACATATTTTCCCATATGTCTCACCATGGGGAGCACCCACCATCTCCGTTAAGAATAAGGAGGGATCTCTTAGGTTGTGCATGGATTACTACTAGTTGAATAAAGTAACTATTAAGAATCAATATCCACTTCCTAGGATTGATGATTTAATTGATCAACTATAGGGTGCTTGTGTGTTCTCAAAAATAGATCCGAAATTAGGGTACCATCAGTTGAGGATTGTGGAGAGTGACATCCACCAGACAACTTTTTGTATGAGGTATGGTCACTATGAGTTTACTATGGTTCCATTTGGCCTCACAAATTCTCTAGCTGTATTCATGAGACTTATGAATGGTGTATTCCAAACCTTCTTGGACATGTTTGTAGTCATGTTCCTAGATGATATCTTGATTTATTCCCGTAATGAGTAGGAGCATGAGGAGAACCTAAGACAAGTTTTGTAGTGCTTGAGAGATAACCAATTGTATGGCCACTTGTTGAAGTGTGCTTTCTTTAGATTAGAGGTCCATTAACTTAGACATTTTATATTAGGTGATGGGATCGCAGTCGACCCATCAAAGATTAGAGCCATTATGGATTGTCCAACACCTACCACTATGAATAAGGTTAGGAGCTTCATGGGCTTAGCAGGCTATTATAGATGGTTTGTTGAAGGGTTTTCTACAGTGGCACACCCCATCACATCCCTTCAAAGAAAGGGAAATAAATATGAATGGATGGATAAGTGCAAGAGAGATTTTTAGGAGCTTAAGATAGCCCTTACTAGTGCACCTATCCTTTCTATGCCCGACCCTTCAATAGACTTTGTGGTATGCATAGATGCATCATTAGATGGACTTGGAGCGGTCCTTATGTAGGATGGATGAGATATTTCCTTAGTCTAGGAAACTCAAGACTCACAAGCTTAACTATCCTACCCATGACCTTGAGCTTGCTGCAGTTGTACACACATTGGTGAGGTGGTGACACTTCCTTTTGGGTCACCATTTTTAGCTCCATTTAGATCATAAGAGTCTTCAGTACTTCTTTACCCAGCCCAATCTTAATGCATGATAGAGAAGGTGGATGGAATTCCTTTTGTGAGTATGATTTTGATGTCCACTACATCAAGGGGAAAGAGAATGTGGTAGGCAATGCTTTGAGTAGGAGGCGACATGAGATTTATTCTAGGACTACTAGGACTGATTTGAGGGATTGTATACTTCAACACTTGCACAAGGATGAGTTTTATTCAGAGTGTTGTCAGTTAGTTTGATCCCAGAGACCCCTTAAAGGGAAATATGATGGTTATTCCTTAGAATCTGATGGACTTGTTCGCCATAGGGGTCGCATTTATATCCCTACTTTCAATGGGTTCCATGATTTCATTATACTTGAGGCTCATAGAGTACCATATGCAACACACCCCGAGGTTAAGAAGTTGCATGCAGATCTGAGGCAACTTTATCATTGGCCAGGTATGAGATTGCACATTGCTAGGATTGTGGCCAGATGTCTTGAGTGTCAAAGGGTTAAGGAAGAGCATAGCTACTCGGGTGGTCTTCTTCAGCCACATGAGATACTAGAGTGGAAGTGGGATACTATTTCCATGGAATTTATTTTTGGTCTTCCTATGTCCTCTCACCACCATGATGCTATCATGGTGATAGTTAACAAGCTGACCAAAGTTGCCCACTTTTCACCTATTTGTACTACCTTCACAACACCTGCAGTAGCACAGGCATTCTTGTGAGACATTATCATAATCCATGTCATTCCTCTTAAGATTATATCTGATCAAGATTATCTCTTCACATTATCATTTTGGAGAGAGTTGCAGACATCATTGGGCACCAAGCTCAATTTTAGTATAGCCTATCACCCTGAGACTGATGGATAGACAGAGAGGTTCAACCAGGTATTGAAGGACATATTGCATATATGTATGTGATGGATCATCAGTCTCGATGGGAGGAGTACTTGCACTTATTAGATTTTTCCTACAATAATGGTCATCACACGTCACCAGGTATACCTCCTTATCAAGCCTTATATGGTAGGCCATGTAGGACACCAGTGAGTTAGGACAGAATTGAGGATAGAGTATCCATTGGGCCAGACTTAGTCAGGGACATGGAGCAGCACATAGATATAATTAGATAGCATCTTAGAGAGGCTCAGGATAGGAAAAATAAATATACAAATGCGAAGAGGGTTGATAGAGAGTATATGAATGGAGATAGGGTCTTTCTGAGAGTGCGCCCGCATAAGAGTCCCATCCATTTTGGAAAGTGCTCTAATCTTGCACCTCGGTTTATAGGACCTTTTGAGGTTTTGGAGAGAGTAGATCTAGTTGCATATTGTTTAGCCCTGACACCTGGCCTGTCGCACATCCATGATGTGTTTCATGTTTCAGTATTATGAAAATACATTTATGATGAGTCTGCCATTCAAGTGGAGTCATACAGGCAGCTAGCTTTGGAGCCCATTCTCATTTTGGCTCGACAAACATTGGCCCTTTGAGGCAGAGAGCTAGACTAGGTTAGGGTCCAGTGGGATTTTTATGATGAGGTCATGACATCATGGGAGGACACATCACGTATGAGACATGAGTACCCCCATCTTTTTGATGAACTCTAGGAGGAGGTTCATGCCTAGGGGGGAGGATGTGAGGTCCTACCCCGACCCATCATAGCACAACTGATGTTTTCATATTTTGGCTACTAGGATGATATATTATTTTGATGTATTGAATTTTTGGATAGTGATTTAATAACATTCGATATTATGTGATGATGTTTATTTTGATGATTTTAGGATTTACTTTTATATGCTTATGATACAATGATCTTTATGTTATGATATAGTAGAAGGATTTGGATTATGAATTCTATGTTTTGGAATCTCAATTATGTTATGTGGTAAATGAATGTGCACTAAAGATTTGAAATTTTACAAATGATCTTTTATAGTTAATTGTGAATGTTAGAGATGTGATTATAGGATTTTGAGAATAATATTGTATGTACTTGTGCATGATCTAATTATGGAAGTTATGTATTTTAAATTCATGACTATTTAGATACATCAAATTGTTATTATTATTATTATTATTATTATATATATGATTTTTTCATTGGACTACTGATGCTTCAATCGAGTGTGCAGGTGAATAGACCATGGATTCAAATCAGGGAAATAAGATTGGGTTTATTCAAAATCCAGTAAAGAGCCAAGGTTAAATCTAAAAAGAGATATAACCTTGTTGTTTAGTGATTTATTTTGTAATTGTGAATATGCATGTATGTTATTGTAATATGTTCATTGTGTAATTCCAAGTAGGCATGCCAAGTTTTGTGTAAATGTGATGTGTTTTTGTGGTGTTAATTGACACTTGTACAAGTCAATTGGCATGCCCATGGGAGTTAAGGGAGATTAGACACTTACCCTAGAGTCACTATGTAGTGTACCCATGTAGGGTTACTTGTTTTGGAGTCAAAACTTGTGTCCCATCACATAATTTCATGGGTTAACTCTTAGTGGGTTTTATAGGGGTTAGAATGAGCCCAAGGGGGTAGTTAGAGTTAAAAATAGCTAGCCTTATATGTGTAATATGGATTAGGAGTTAATTTTTAGATATTTGGTTGTCAAAATCTCATTTATGGCCTCCCTAAAGTACCATTTTTCTAGAGTGGTGAAAATTAAAGGAACACATGACCACCATCTTGCCCACAACTTTGGTCTTCCTTTCATTTATGAGAGGAGACAAAGTGGAAGAAAAGGATGGCTCAAGTCATCTCTCATTATGATTAGTAGGTGGGGAGTTGGTGAGAGAGCCCTTTTAGTGAGAGGTTTTAGGAAAGTTTTGGTTGCTTACCCACTCTCCAAACTTGGAGACAGCTAGTTGAGTTAGTGAAACTTGGAGATTTGGCTAAGGAGAGGAAAACCTTAAGGAAGGGAAAAGGCTCAACTTAATCTAATTTTTCCAATAGCTTGGAGCAAGGTCGGTGCTCTCAAGCTAAAAGAAATATCTTATGTTATGCATTCCCAATATTTAAATGTTTCTCTTGGTAGATTTTATATCATGTTGTAGGTATGTGTAGTGTTGTGGATTCCATTAGTTTCCTTGTTTTCTTGTTATTGTATGTATGAGATTTATGTTGTGGATTTCATTACATTTTCTTTTTTCTTCCCTTGTGTGTTGTTTGGGGTGTGAAAGGATAGACTCACCATTGGGAGAGTAGATAGCCTTGTGGGTTAAGGGTCTTGGGAATGCCTCTTAGTTTAGAGTCTCTTCTAAAGGAGAAGAGGGATAAGGCATGGATGTATGGGCTCCCTGTGACATTTGTTTTCTTTATCATTTGGGGGTGATGAGCGGAGAAAGATTTGTGAGAACAATGAAAGTTTTGGGTTGCATTTTGAGAGCCTTGTGAAGGCATATGTATATTTAGCAAGTTTTGTTTATGGCATCTCCTAATTGGTTCATTTTCCACCTTCACCCCTTATATGGGTCCAAAGGTGACCCAATGTGTTTTAATCTTGGGAGAATGTTCTTTGTTGCAATGTAATATTTTTGTATATGTGTGCATCTGTGTTACCCATTCCACTCTTGTTTCCCCTAGCTCAGGGGTGGTCTCATAGAGACCTAGGATGGGAGGTGAGCTCCAATGGTAGTGAGGAGAGGCTGGGCATAGCCCACTCCTTCACCTGTGGAATTCAATGGTGGTTGGGAGGGGAGGCCATGGATCCTCCCCACTTCTTGTGGTGGGTTCAACCACCACAACGACCACCATAGCAGTGGCAATGATGACATGTAACTGATTGAATGTTTGATAATGTTAAGTTAAAGATGATGCAAGACATTAAATCAATTAATGATTTGTATTGTCATTGATGTCAACTTGATATCATCTATACGGTCATGTAAATAATGTGAAAGACTTCAAAGAATCAATGGAACAAATATTATGCTTTCTGCAATACATAAAAGTCAAGTATTCACTCAGTGACAGACAACACTGACAGAGTGCACACCATTGATAAAGACAGAGAAAAAGTCACAATGATAACCGACAAGCAAAAGACAATGTTGCCTAATGAGCTAAAAATAGAGTTTCCCAATGATCAAGATCCAATGATGCCTGACAGACGAAGATCCCATTGCTATGCTAGAAGGAGAAACCTTTGCACCCATTGCTAGGCTAGAAGGAGTAAGAATTCTACTTTCTTATGCTGCATACAAAGGATTCAAGTATATCAAATGGATGTCAAGTCAGCATTCCTAAACAGAATACTTGAAGAAGAGGTATACATTGAACAACTAGAAGGGTTTGTGGATCTAGACAAGAGGAACATGGTATGTAGACTTCACAAAGCCTTGTATGGATTAAAACAAGCTCCCAGAGCTTGGTATGAATGACTTCATTCCTATCTAATAAGTATTGGATTCATGAGGACTAGTGAAAATAGTAATCTTTATTTGAAAGAATATACTAATGCTAACACTTTGATTGCTGAAATATTTATTGATGACATCATATTTGGAGGCAATGATGTGCTATGCAAATCATTTTCTAATGAAATGAGAAAAAAAATTGAGATGTCTATGTTTGGAGAGATCAAGTTCTCTCTTGTTCTACAGATCATTCAACAAAGTGAAGGTATTTTCATTACACAGTCCAAATACATCAAAGAGGTCCTGAAAATATTCAAGATGGAAGATTCCAAACCTGTTGGAACACCGATGGCTACAGGATGCAAATTAACAAAGGAAGACAAGACAACAGAGGTAAATCAGACTCTGTACAGATTGATGATAGGGAAACTCATGTATGTTGTACACACTAGACCAGATATTGCACATGTAGTAGGAATTGTTGCTATATTTTTTGCTAACCCCAGGGAATCACATATGACTACTGTGAAAAGATTTCTAAGATAGCTAAAGAATACTGAGGAATTTGGCTTATGGTATAGAAGAGAAGGAAAATTTTAACTAAAAGTGTTTAATGACACTGATGGGGCTGGAAATCTTGATGACTGGAAGAGCTTAACTAGAGGAGCAATCTTTATGGGTGACAGACTAGTCACATGGATTAGCAAGAAGCAAGGATGCATCTCTCAGTCTACTGTAGAAGCAGAATATGTTGCTACTGCTGCAAACTACTCAAATATTTCATGGATCAAATAGTTGCTGGAAGGTATGCATATGAAGATCACAAAACCAGTGGTTATCTATTGTGATAACACCAGTGCAATAAACATTTCCAAGAATCCAGTCATGCATGGAAAGACTAAACACATTGCCATCAAGTATCATTATTTAAGAGAACAAGTTCAAGAAAAAGGGGTGATACTTGAATATGGGTAAGTGCACAAAGATGGGGGACCAAAAAGGGGGCATAAGATGCCACTTTTTTTTTTTCTGAAATCAGCAAACTCTGAAGTTCAACAAGAAATTGAGGATACTTACACTTAAATTTTAAGATGTGATAAAAACAAGAGTTGTTCTACTCCGAATCTACTTTCTAAACTACTAATTTTTTTTAGAAATGGTGGAGATTAAGGCCCTGAAAAAGGGGGAGCACAAAAAGTGGTCCTATTTTTTGTGAAAAAACATAACATAGTTTCTGGTGTGCTCCCCCTAAAATGTTAACTTTTTTTAAAAAAAAAAAAAATTGCTCCAGTGAGAAATTAGCTAACACCATATAGTTTATCCCAGATTTTTTTGCTCATTTTTTTATGAAAGTGTATTTTTTTCCATTTTTCAAAGTGGACACATCCTGAAAACATGAAATTTCTATGTGCTCCGCCTAGAAATCATTGAAAACTAATTGAAAATCAAAACTTCCTTTTTTTTTTAAGTGTGTAGAATGGAGTCTAGTTTCTAAAAATGTAATTTTTTTCAAAATTTGATGAACAAGCCAAAATCTAAGCCCAAATGAATACACGTTGGTTTTTGACAAAAATTGGACATACTTAGAAAAGAAATTAGGGATGAAATGCATAACATAATGCGAATTGAAAGTAAACTACATGGTTAGATAGCTATCAGAGAGATCTACAATATCACGTCATCTGATTTTATCATTACTGAACCATGTGCAAACCTGACGGGGAGCACACAAGAAAAAAATGTTATTTTTTAGTAAGTTTATTGGAAAACAAATCTCACACCTATTTGAATCCTCCAAGCCTTTGGGTTGGAACTCTAAGCCAAATCCAAGCCTTAGGATTTGTAAACTTCAATTTCATTAAAAGGGCACATGCCCTATACTTACTATAGGGTGTATTCCCTATATGGCATTCGCACTATAGGGCGTACGCCCTATATTAGACACAAAAACACAAAAGGAAGGAGAGAGAGAGAGGTGGGAAGAGAGAGGGGAAGAGAAATAGAGGTGGGAAGAGAGAGAGAGAGAGAGGGAGAGAGAGAAGAGAAGGGAGGGAGAGTGAGAGAGAGGAGGAGAGTGANAGAGAGAGAGAGAGAGAGAGAGAGAGAGAGAGAGAAGTGTGTGTGTGTGTGTGAGAGAGAGAGAGATAGAGAGAGAGAGTCATCAATTTGATTATTCATGCTAACCAAGGTTTCCTTTTGCAAGGATTGAATGAAAGAATAAACAATCGCAATGAAACCCATCACAAGAGACCATTTCTGAAGATAAACTTAGAAGGAAGTTCGTCTTTGAAAGGTTTGTCCGTAGAAGATGATATGAATTTTTGTTTACCATGCCACGTTAAAGAATTAGTTGGATTTGGAGTTCCAAGTCTTCCTGTTGATTGACTTCTGAAGCTTAAAAAGTTTGTGTAAGGACCCCCCTATTTTTATTTTAAAAATGTGTTTAATATAATAAGGGGTACACATGGGCAAAAATATCCTGATATCTCCATAATATTGAACCAAAATTTGTGGATTCTAAGTACTTTTGAGTTTCTAGTAGAAAAAATGGCTATGTGCATAACCTTCCTATTGATAATCATTTTCTGATTTTACCTTTGCCACCAATGACAATTGAAGAGGTGTTTCCTGAATATCAAAAGTATTGTCAGATTTTACCTTTTCCACACACGTATCTATTCTTCCAAGATAGATTGTATATGATCCCTGGAAATGCTTTCCAGGTAGAAATGATAAGATACCACCTTTCTATTTTGAAGCCTATTTATCCAAAGGGGATAAATTTCCTTTCTCTGTTATCTAGAATTGGGGGTGTAGAAGTTGCTTTGCATCATTGGAAAAATAGGATTATTCTCAAAAGATGGTGAGAAAAATCATTTCAAAAGGGTAAAATAATTGAGGTGGGGGATGTGAAGGATCTAACAGTAGAAATACTTGATGAAATGATTAATTAATTGGAGGTTTTGATCTCATAATAGGTGGAAGCCGCTGTAATAATCTGTCAGGAAGCAATAGATGCACTAGGCATGGACTGGGTGGAAATCAATCTTCTATTTTCTATAAATTCCCAAGGATTCTAAATTATGTAAGGGGTGTACAATGCATTTGAGCCTAACTTGACACAGTATTTTTGGTATGCATGATATCATTATTACATGTAGATTCTCTATGAAGCGACCATTCTCACTACCCTGGGTGTCATGACATGTTTGTCCAATTTTCTCTTTTTCATCTCTCTAACTCAAAGCTAGAGAGCTAAGCAGGATTGCAACATGAAGTCATGGAAAACCATGGCAAACAGCCAAGGAATTCAGGAAGACTATTTGTAGAATTCTCTGAGAGAGAGAGAGAGAGAGAGAGAGAGAGAGAGAGAGAGAGAGAGAGAGAGAGAGAGAGAGAGAGAGAGAGAGAGAGAGATGTAATAGTATTTGAACACTTTTTTCCCTTCTAGTATTTGACATTATCTTTTCTCACTTCTAGTATTTGGCATTATCTATAACAATCTTTGAATACTTGTTTCACCTCTAGTGTTTGACATTATATATTAATCTGGTGGATGTCACATTTGAAAATCTCATCGCTAGACCTTGTTGCAAAAGGAAACCTTAGTTAGCATGACTAATCAAATCTCTCTCTCTCTCTCTCTCACACACACACACACACACACACACACCATATAATCTCTCTCTCCTCATTCTCACCTATCTCTCTCTCTCACTCTCTCTCATATTCTCTTCCTCTCTCCTCCTATTCTTCTCACTCTCTTACTCTCTCTTTCTTTCCCTTGCCCTACCCCACCTTATGACCCCTAAGATGTACTCTTCGGCCTCCTAATGGGTCATAAAGTGCCATAAGGGGTTGTAGGAATTATTAATAGGTCTTAGGACCCCTTAAGGTGTCATAAGGGGTTGTAGGAACCATTAATGGGTCTTAGAACCCCTTAAGACACCTTACAATCCCTAAGATGCACTCTTAGGCTTCCTAACGGGTCATAACATGTCATAAGGGGTCATAGAACCCATTGATAGGTCCTAAGACCCCTTAAGACACCTTAGGATCCCTAAGATGTACTCTTAGGCTTCCTAATGGGTCTTAAGGTGTCATAAGGGGTTGTAGGAACCATTAATGGGTCTTAGGACCCCTTAAGACACCTTATGACCCCTAAGATGCACTCTTAAAATTCCTAACAGCTCGTAACATGTCATAAGGGGTTGTAGAACCCATTGATAGGTCCTAAGACCCCTTAAGACACCTTAGGACCCCTAAGATGTACTCTTAGGCTTCCTAATGGGTCTTAAGGTGTCATAAGGGGTCGTAGGAACCATTAATGGGTCTTAGGACCCCTTAAGACACCTTGCAACCCCTAAGATGCACTCTTAGGCTTCCTAACTATTTGTAACATGTCATAAGGGGTCGTAGAACCCATTGATAGGTCCTATGACCCCTTCATACACCTTAGGACCCCTAAGATTTACTCTTAGGCTTCCTAATGGGTCTTAAGGTGTCATAAGGTGTTTTCAAAACCATTAATGGGTCTTAGGACCTCTTAAGACACCTTACGACCCCTAAGATGCACTCTTAGGCTTCCTAATGGGTCGTAACATGTCATAAGGGGTCGTAGAACCCATTGATAGGTCCTAAGACCCTTTAAGACACCTTAGGATCCCTAAGATATACTCTTAGGCTTCCTAATGGGTCTTAAGGTGTCATAAGGGGTTGTAGGAACCATTAATGGGTCTTAGGACCCCTTAAGACACCTTATGACCCCTAAGATGCACTCTTAAACTTCCTAACAGCTCGTAACATGTCATAAGGGGTCGTAGAACCCATTGATAGGTCCTAAGACCCCTTAAGACACCTTAGGACCCCTAATATGTACTCTTAGGCTTCCTAATGGGTCTTAAGGTGTCATAAGGGGTCGTAGGAACCATTAATGGGTCTTAGGACCCCTTAAGACACCTTGCAACCCCTAAGATGTACTCTTAGGCTTCCTAACTATTTGTAACATGTCATAAGGGGTCGTAGAACCCATTGATAGGTCCTATGACCCCTTCATACACCTTAGGACCCCTAATATTTACTCTTAGGCTTCCTAATGGGTCTTAAGGTGTCATAAGGTGTTGTCGAAACCATTAATGGGTCTTAGGACCTCTTAAGACACCTTACGACCCCTTAGATGCACTCTTAGGCTTCCTAACAGGTCGTAACATGTCATAAGGGGTCATAGAACCCATTGATAGGTCCTAAGACCCCTTAAGACACCTTAGGACCCCTAATATGTACTCTTAGGCTTCCTAATGGGTCTTAACGTGTCATAATGGGTTGTAAGAACCATTAATGGGTCTTAGGACCCCTTAAGACACCTTACGACCCCTAAGATGTTCTCTTAGGATTTCTAATGGGTCGTAACATGTCATAAGGGGTCGTAGGACCCATTAATAGGTCCTAAGTCCCCTTAAGACACCCTACGACCCCTAAGATGTACTCTTAGGCTTGTTAATGGGTCTTAAGGTGTCATAAGGGGTTGTAGGACTTATTAATAGGTCTTAGGACCCCTTAAGGTGTTATAAGGCATTATAGGAACCATTAATGGATCTTAGGACCCCTTAAGACACCTTACAACCCCTAAGATGCACTCTTAGGCTTCCTAATTCATCATAACATGTCATAAGGGGTCGTACAATCCATTGATAGGTCTTAAGACCCCTTAAGACATTACGACCCCTAAGATGCACTCTTAGGCTTCCTAACAGGTCGTAACATATCATAAGGGGTTGTAAAACCTATTTCTAGGTCCTAAGACCCCTTAAGACACCTTAGGACCCCTAAGATGTACTCTTAGGCTTCCTAATGGGTCTTAAGGTGTCATAAGGGGTTGTAGGAACCATTAATGGGTCTTAGGACCCATTAAGACACCTTACGACCCCTACGATACACTCTTAGGCTTCCTAATAGGTCGTAACATGTCATAAGGGGTCGTAGAACCCATTGATAGGTCCTAAGACCCCTTAAGACACCTTAGGACCCCTAAGATGTACTCTTAGGCTTCCTAATGGGTCTTAAGATATCATAAGGGGTTGTAGGAACCATTAATGGGTCTTAGGAGCCCTTAAGACACGTTACGACCCCTAATATGCACTCTTAGGCTTCCTAACAGGTCGTAACATGTCATAAGGGGTTGTAGAACCCATTGATAAGTCCTAAAACCCCTTAAGAAACCTTAGGACCCCTAAGATGTACTCTTAGGCTTTCTAATGGGTCTTAAGGTGTCATAAGGGGTTGTGGGAACCATTAATGGGTCTTAAGACCCCTTAAGACACCTTACGACC
>MU224434.1:542540-595936 GCA_018584345.1 Thuja plicata | reverse complement strand
ACTGACAGACAGTTAATTATTTCAAGTATTTCAAGGCATGCATCTTGTAGGGACTTAATAATTTGAGGTGTATTGATTGGTGGATTAAAGTTTAAAGGATAAATTTTTAAGGCCACTGATTCACCCCCCCTCTCAGTTATTACTAGCAGGCAATGCCACCGACTATGGTGGGCCGTGGGGGCAGCGCCACCGTGAGTGGGGGAAAGGTTGAGCCCCCACTCTCTGTGCTTGCCGTAACAAAAAAAACAAGTCACTTCTAAACAAAAGAAAATGCAGGTACTAAATAATTTGCCGCTGCCATTTGAATTCAATCCTGCTCAGAAGAAAAGAAGGGTATATATTATATATACATATAAATGTATATACACCACTTTCATTGTATATACATTTATATATAAATATATCTACACACACACACACACACACATATATATAAATCTTAGGATTGCCATGGAGAAATCTTCAGACCTGCACATAGAAGCAAAAAAAAAGAGAATAGGGTTTGAAATTTGGGAGGAATGGTAGGAAAGAGTGTAATGTGGAAGAAATCTCATTTTTGGACTTTTCTATTTGGTCCCTAACCCTAATTTTGAATTAGGGTTCAAGATTTTCAAGTAGGGAGATGAATTATATTTTATTTTAGTTTTGATGTGGAGATGACTTTTATTATTGATTTATGTGTGAGCCTTTTGGTGGGATAATTTAAAAAAAAAACTCACTTTGAAAGGGGATATAATTAATCTCAATTATTTATAAGATTTTACCCTTAGATCCCACTTATACTTAGTCAAAAAATCTTTACAAGATTATTATGATTATTATTTGAACAAACTAAGATGTTATTAAATCTATGACTTTATTGAAATATAAGTTAATTTTAATTTCATTTAATAACCTAATGCATTAGGGTTGAGATTTAATAATGTGGAGCATTATAATTCTATTGATTAGATTGTATCTATTAGAATAAAATTAAGAAAATTAGTATTAATGATTTAACCTAGTGTCCTTTCTTGTAGTATTTTATTATTTGATTTAAAATTTAATTATTCTATTATAAAGTAAACTTTATGACTCGAGTAATGTTGTTATTATACTTAACAAAGATTTGACTTGATATTATAGTGGAATGTAACTTTAATGAAGGCAATTAATGGACCCTTGACTTAACTCTATTTATAATCGTAAGTAGGTTATAACTTTTTAATAATTCAAGTATACACTATCGAATATCAAGTTAAAATATACAATGATTACTAAGAAAAGAATTAAATATAATTAATTTAAAAATTATTTTGAGAAGCAATTTAATTAAAGTTTCTAATTATAAACTGGATAATAGATTTAGAATTCTATTTATAACCTTCTTAAAGTTTTAAAATTAATTTGATTTAAGGACTTATGAAATTGGATTTGATTTAATTTGTTTAATAAGATCTTATTAATAAAGTTAAAAAATAATATTTCACTTAGTGGGTTGCTTACTAGTAACGAATGTTGTGAGGTAATTAGGTGGAATTGAGGGAAATGCTATTAACAAATAAGCTTAACATTGTAATAACGTCGTTGTAGCCTTGCCATTGGATTCAAAGATAATATTAATAATCGTCACCTTCAAACTCTATTAGTAAAATGGTTAGAAACCTATCGTGCTAAACTTTAAACTTTGTAACTCATGGGTTAAGGGATGTTGGCTCATGTCGTGATCCCCCTTAACCCTAATGACAACAAATACACTTAGCCTCATAACCTAAATTGTATTGTAACCTTGTTATCTCCAAAACTCTTGGGTAGTAAACATCAGTTTAATGCTTTGCATCATCTTTCACCAATTAGTGTATTAAAAAAAAGTTGTTGTGTGTAGATGTCATTTTGGGCATGACATACTTTTAACTATTTTTATGTTGCCTATTTAAAGGCACCTTGTTTGAATTAATGAAATAGATTGATCAAATTAATTATCTCTTTCCTCTCTGTATTTACATATAAATATCAAACCCATACCATTTTATTTCTAAAGAGTTATATGCCCATCTGTTGGAAGTTAATAGATGGTGTGTGAGTGATAGAAAAAGGAAAAAATACTTTTTAAATCATCTTTGAAAACATTTGAGAAAAGTGATAGGGAAATCACCAAATGGTTTGTTAGAAAGTATTCAAAAATTATTGATAATATATAATTGCTAGGTATTATTTTATTTCCACATTCTTTTCTATAGTCCTTCATACATGCATTACAGTGGGAGTTTTTAGAATACCATATTGAAACCATTATAACACAAAGGATAGAGGATTTTTTAATGATATTGTAGTTTATAATGTTTTATAAAACATGCCTATTGTTTGATAGAATTATTATAAGATAGGTCATCTCATGATTCATATAATGGGAACATGCACAATAGAACTCTCATTAGAAGTGCCTTTTGTTGGTGCAGATGATTATGTAGTGATTAAGAAATCAACTAAAATTTTACTCAAATTCGTTGCTTCTATACAGTAATAAATGAGAATCAAGGGAATATCAATTCTCAATTCTTAAGGCACATTAGAATATGAAACCTTCTCAAGAAAAATATGATTGACAACACCTTGGTGGAAGGATGCGAATGCAATACATATACTATCGAGGTTTCTATTCGTTTGTTCCTTAAAATTAAGAAAGTGCAAGATAAGGTTCCTATGTAAATGACTGAATATAGAGATAAATAACCTTGCATAAAATTACATAAATAAAGTAAAATATAGAATATAAGATAAATTTTGTGCTTCTAAGTGTCATATAAGGGTTGTCTTGATACAAATATGATTCTTTGACTTCTAGGACTGTATAGATAGGTAAACTTATAGATTTGAACTCTCATTGTAGACACCTATGTCTGGGTTGAATTTGAGTTTATATTGGGGGGAAGAGGTTTCATAGGAAAAAATACTATATGGAAGAGGTCTTCTAGAGCATCCTTTTCCTACAAATATTCTTCTTATAGAGTCCTCTTCATTACAACTCATACAAAAAAAAGTAGATAGGGAATTCCACATAGCGAAGGTCTTGTTTTTGTCATTGAAACCTATTTACAAGTTAGTTTGCACCTAAAAAATTGAAAATGTGTGTGTTGGGGGATATGTATGGGTTTTCCTTAGTCAAAACCTTATTTTGACAACTCCCACATCTATGGATAACTAGTATAATAGAGAAATATGTGTATTCTCGTGAATCTAGAGTATGTCTAAATTGATATGAACTAAAATAAATAAATATATTGTAGATGTATACTTTAGGATGTTAGTGTAAAACCCTAT
This sequence comes from Thuja plicata, assembly GCA_018584345.1. Classification (NCBI taxonomy): domain Eukaryota; kingdom Viridiplantae; phylum Streptophyta; class Pinopsida; order Cupressales; family Cupressaceae; genus Thuja; species Thuja plicata. The sequence continues at coordinate 592,636 of MU224434.1, read as the reverse complement.
ATTAACATGCATTCAAATATGATTGATATCATGCAGATAAGTCTAGATCTAAAGCTCAAATGTATAGATCTAAGGATAACAAGAAACCATACCCAATCTAAGAGGTAGAGTACAAGCCAATCATCATTCATTGGTCTCATAGTCATCTTCATAATATTTTGAAAGCTTAATTTTGATGTTGATGTTATTTTTGAATGCTTGATGTATAAAAATATCCTTTAGATCTTGATACTTGTGATTTTTCCTTTATTTGTAGATCCTTACTTCATGGGATGTATTCAAATTGTGGAGTCAAACTTGAAATTATATTTCATCTCCCAAAATTAAGAAAGATACTTTATTTTATGCTAAATCATGTGATAAAATCCAAGGAAGCTAATGAGAATTTGTAAATACCCCTAAAATTAAACAACCAACCTTTGATTTCAATTTTGAGCCAAACATTGTGGAAGAGAGTGGTCTTGGCATCCTCTTTCTGGGAAGAGAATTTCTTGGGAATTGTATTCATGGGAAGATGATAGTCAGGGCCTCCTCTTCCTAGGAAGAAGATGGTTGAGGCCTCCTCTTCCCACCAATTAGGCTTTAGATTGAGATCATAGGTCCTAGATAACAATGAGATATCAAATTCTCTAGAACAACTGATTATGAGGTTGGGATAAAATGCAAAGGCCACAAATAGTATCATATGGACTATGTGATTAAATAAATAACTAAATTGGTGAAATAATAAAGCAGAATAGCTTGAAAGAAGGGCCCACATCATTTTTTGATGAAATCAAATTAACACAAGACTCAAATTGGAATTTAGGTGTTCATTAAGTGTAACATGAAGTCCTATTATGAATGCTAAAATGAAAACACACTAAGGTGGTTGCTATATAATAATAAAATTGTACAAATATATAAGGTTCTTACAAGTCAAGATGGTAAATTTATCCCCTAATTTAGTGTTATATGGCACTATATATACAAGCCAAAGTACAAAAAAAGTAAATGAAAAAGGATATTCCAAAGTTAGCAAATGAAGCCCCTAGTGTGGCCATGCCTACAATATAACATTAGAAACTACATTTTGAAAAACTAATTTGTCAATTGAAAGCTATAAACCACCTAAGGTTTACTGAGAGTGATGAAATTCATGGGAAGCGATATGCCCCCACTATTTTGGCTTGCTAGATGGGAAGGTGAAATAGGGTATCATACTTATTGTGTTAAACTATAAAGGAAAACTTGTACACAAATGATAACAATGAGGTTCTAGATGAATTGAAAACATCCCATAGAGAATTTGGAGATATATAGAGCTGAAAATTATCTCAACAAAATAAAGAGTCTAAAAATCAAAGCTCTCTAGCTCAAGATATCAATAAAGGAGAAGAAAAATAGTGAATGAAATACAATAAAGTAAAAGTAATTTAAGTGTTAGAAAAATTACCTCTGAAATAGTGCTTATCTTCACTATTCAAAGTGTCATTTTCAACTTTTTTCTTTTTGTTGTAGTGAAACTTTTGAAGACGATGCTAAGGAAGTTAAAAATTGTTTCAATGAGGATATAGAATCTAAGGAAGGAAAATAAGAATTGGGTGCCACTAGATGAGGTAGGTCATTCCGTCACCACTTTGAATTATTATTTTTTTAAATTTTTACTATATTTCACATGCTTTCCTAGGTTACATTCATTCCTGAATAACCCTAGGTGACAGTGTCTATAGGAGGTAACCTATTCCTTCATGGGTGACATGTACCTTTTGGGGCATCCTATTCCCAAAAATTTGTCCTATTCCTTTGCGGGTGACATATTCCTCTTTGAGAAAACTATTCCCAAAGAGAATCTATTGTCGAAAAGGGTAGCATATAACAATTACATGTAGTGGTGTTTTTATTTCATATTGTGTACTGATATTAGACCATTTATTACTGAATGCAGGAGCATCTAGGGGTGGGGTAGGATACAAGGTATATGATCATGATGTATCTTTGTGGGAAGATGCAAGATATTAGTACTAAGGATCTATGTTGGGTAACAGATACCAGATTGTACTAGGTGTATCACACACCCACTATGAGATATTATAATCATATGTTGATGGTGCTTATGGAGCGGTGGGATCCAAATATCTCTACCTTCCATCTTTTGATAGGGAAGATGACCGTCACCTTAGAGGGTGTGTATTCGATCTTGAGATTTCATGTTGGAGGGAGGAGTGTAAGATTAACAAAAAAGAAGATAGATGCACATATATACAAATATCATACATACTATCTTGGGAGCATAGTACCTAGTGATTAGATAGACCATATATTCCTGAATCTAATTTTGTATGCCACTAAGGATGTTCCATTAGTGAGAAAAGTGTTGATATGTATTATTGCAATGATATTGACTCCAGATTGTTAGGGCACCAAATCTTCATTTATTTCCCCACATGTGTTGTTAGGAGTGTGGAGGAGGAGTGTACTATCTTCTTGTGGGGGAGGACTATGCTGGAACACTTTTATTGTGAGCTTAGGAAATATGTCTGCTATGAGTGGAAGAGAATAAATACATGTACACATCTATGAGTGGAAGAGAAACTTAAAAAAGTAATGTAGAGATATGATCTCTGGGATGGGAATGCAATGGTGGGTGGTTTGTTTCCATGAAAACTTCTACTTTCAAACCATGCTTACATGGTCATTTATGACAGTATCAAAAGATTTTTGGAAGAAAAAACCCTTCAACACCTCAAAGGAGTACTGCAAACAATGGGGTCTATTTTGGGTTATGCATTGGAGGAAAAAGTACATATAGTTGTGGACACGTTGCTCAAATTTCTAGAAAAGCCAAATAACCCACCTCATTCGACATCCATTGCTCAAATTACACATCCCCACATACAAATGGTTTCTGTAATTGCTACAATGATGGAACTTCCCGTGAATTGATAGAGTGTGCTTGATATGGGTTGGTCCCATGTGGTATTACATAGTTAAGAGTAGAATGAAGATGATTGGGGTCGGTCTGAGGGAAAGCCGACACAAGATACTTGGAAAGAAGATATTCAGGGGTCGGGATGGGATAAAAAAACATAGAACCAAATTGTTCATGGCTGGATTGCTGAAAATCTGGGATGGTCTCCAAAATCACAACTAGAATTAGTGCCACATGAACCCAAAGCAATGGAGTAAGGTGAAATCCTTTTCTGAGGTCTGCAAATTTTGGTTTGGCAGTGGTACAAAATTTAGGTGTCAACATATATGATGATCTACATTCATCAGGAATATAGTGGGAATTAATGCATGATGAAATTTTTTTTGATTATCATATGATTTTTGAGTGATGTTTGTGATTACATAACATCATTTTGACTATTAATGTCAATGTATAGTGACATATCTTGGAATTGGTAGGACATAGGTAATACTCTATTATTTTGTAATGAGTAATGATAGAAGGTTTTCTTACGAGTTATTTCTTGTCTAAGATCTTGAACCAGTCCTTATTATATTAATATATATACAGTGGTATATCCACTTTTGCTATAAAAAAATGTGTTGGTTTTTTAGCATATTTCACACACATGACTAGTAGCATGTCCTATCAAGATTACATTGATGGATAAATGGACATTTGGTTATCTATGTAGTGGTACATGACAAAGAGGCCAGAGAATTTCTATTTTAGGGAGTCACCATCGATCAATTCCAACCAATCGATATCACATGAAGTCCATATAGACACATGTAGAGATGGATAGAGAAAATGATATAGATGAGATGGTCATAACAAGACTATTTGTTAGAGAGTCGACAGGGATACATCTTGGTCCCAATTTTAATTTGATAGAGTGTGGAGACAATTTGGTCTGTAGTAGGGCACTTTCAAGGATATTTGTTCTTTACCTAGGGGAACTGATACAAAGAGAGACCCGCGACCTATCTTATACCCATAATGGATGAAATGGAGGATAGAGCTTTGAGAGATAAGGATAGGTGAGATGTAGATGTGCCCTATAATTTTAAGGATACAAACACACACACATGGAGTACATGTGATATCTGAGATATAATGGAGTATGCCTCATCTCTCCCCAAGAATACCCCCTCTAGAGATAATAGGCCATGGGTGTGACTAGGATCACAAGCTAAAGAGAGATATGAGGAAACCAAGCAACATGATGAGTATGATAAGGATGAGAAACCTATATTAAATGATCAAGAGGGATCCATTGGTGGTGGCTAGGGAGGAGATGAGGAGGCAAATAATACTCCTTAAGGAGACAACCATAGAGATCCACTCTAGAGAATCCATCCTACAGGAGAATAGACATATGAGAGAAAGGAGAGAGAAACAAATCAATGGCCCCAACCATGACATTATTGAATTGAGCTATTGTTAATCTAAGATGGCATGATGAAGATTCAACTAAGGAAATTGCGATATATGCTTTGATTTATGCATGCTTTAAAATAGACACTTAATGATAATAATGCTATTATTGTGTTTGATATCTTGAAATAGGGAGAAATAGATGACATGAATTTGTAGGTCATATACTAAGAGATACAACAAAATCTACACACATCCCATCATTATTACAGGTTTCTCATGTACCACAATGAGACATAGGGAGACATGAGGAAGATTTTTCCCTATTAAAAGTGGAGTTACTGATAGAAAATAAGGATCAAGAGTGACTTCAACATGAGATTGATAGCCTTGAATGCTAGTTATTTTATGCCAAACAAGAGTCATTATAATTACGAGGAGTTATGCGGGGAATTTAGATGTAGAGGTCATTGAGGAGTCACTCATAGTCCATGAAATCTCATAGGCAATCCTCTATTACACATCCTTCTCCACATCATGGGATAGAGGATTTTGGAAGTCACCATCCTATGGATGAGAACTGATGTATATGTTTATTTTATAGATAAATCACATTTTGGACAGTGGTGACTATGTTGTTTATGTGCATATATATATATATATATATATATATATATATATATATATAAAATGATAATTTGATGTTTCACATGCTTTAGTTACTTTAAGCTATAAATAATATTTCTCATGATGTAAATAAGGAAATCACGGTGCTAGATGTATATGTCTAATTTAATCCCATTATAAATGATTTGAAAATAAATGGTATAATGATTAAATTCATAGACATGTGATTTAATTAAAATATAAGTAATACTTAATCAAATATGATTGGTGATGATGTAATGCATCGACATAGAAAAATGTCATTGCAATCTACTTGAAATGTTAAACAAACACAACATAGTTAATGCAGAGTGGGTAGTAGGAAGCCTCCAAAATGACTCAATAGGGAAATATACCCTTGAATACCAAACTAAAAGAGGAAAAGTGCTTCACACCTATCACAAGTGTAGGAAGGACTTGGTCCAAGGTTATCACAGCCCAATACCCCAAGGGAAACCTATTCACTAGGTCTCACCAAGTCTAAAACACCAACTACCAAGGGTTGGCTTTTAAGTACTTATCCCAAATTATCAACAATACCCCATAAACTAACTCCAAGGATAGGGGTCACCTAAAGTCAAGGATGTGGGCTATTTAGGTCCCTAAGACAAGGATTACATGACCCTATTTAGTATATGCAACCCTTTCAACATAGTTTCTTTGGAAACCCTTCTAAAGGCTTGTAGCCTTTTCTTGAAGGATTTTTGCTCTCAAAAAAAATAATTCCACATAACCCCTTGAAAAAATTAGGGATTTAGATACCCTTTATGGCCTAAGGTCTTATAATTAAGCACCAATACATGAAGGTGAATAAAAGATAGGAAAACACACAAAAGTGCTTCTGTAATTAGGCCTAATTAGGTTAGCACTTACACTAAAAGTACTCCTTCCTTGAATCCAATTCCCAAACCAATACTTGGATCATGTGAGGGAATTTATAAGGGCCTTCTACACCAATTTAGGGCCGTTGATGAATCCCCAAAGAGAAGTTATGTTGGCTGTCCTGATTTGGTGAATGGTGCATACATGTTCATGTACACATAGGGTATCATGGCAAGCCCATCTCCCTGAACTTTGAAAAATATATCCTACATATTCTTGAATAAAATAATTAAAACATGATTTCTACCAAGGGTCATTGAAATCCCATATTTCAAATTAGAAATATACTCAATTCTTGGGGAAACCCTGATTTAGGACGTACAAACCAGACAGTGGAATTGAAAATTCAGTAACTTACAAAATATGATTGATCAACACATGAGACCAAGTGAAAATAGAATAATATTCACATGAACAAATTGTGGTGTCATATCTTCATGCAATTCTATCCGTACTAACCAATTGTCCACGCGATTTGCAGAGAAATGGTTATTCTTTATTAATTTTTAATGCCAAATTACATCCTCATCCTACCACCTACCTAAAAGGGAATATGTAGGAATTCCCAATGGTTCCATCAAATTTTTTAACCAACTAGCCATTTGGGAATGAGTTTTACAAATATTGACAAAAGTTGTCAATGTTGCTCAAAAGTTGCTTTACAACTTTTTGAGCAATTTTACAATATTTTACAATTTTGTATAGTAGGTGACCAAACTTGGTCCAAACCATTATTTGGTGATCCCTAATGGATCAAAACATGAAAAATATGAGAATACCCTATATTTTAGGTTTTGGAAAATAGTTGACCAATAGTTGACCAAGGGCTCATAAAATGTCAATCTTTGAACTAGGTCTTACAAAAGATGTCTAATGAGTAACCTATGATTCTAACATGAACTAGAGGCCACTAAGACCTTGATGGAAACCCTAAGTGCCAAAGGAAACACTTGGTTTAACTAGGTTTCTTTTGCACCATACTCCCCATGAGATTTTGAACTCAAGTTCCCACTTGAGGTTAACTGATCAACAATGGTTCCATGCTTTTGGATTTGTTCATTTGTCATCTAGGTAGCATCTATGGTAGGGAGTCCTTTCCATTCCACTAAATACTGCATGTACTTATTCTTCATTGTTTACTTCAACACTTTGGATTCAAGAATCGTGTCTAACTCCATTAGTTTTCTTTGTGGGAGATCTGTCACATAGTCTCCATCATCTGTATTTTGTGGACCATGTACATTAGTAACATTTGCAACATACTTATAAGGGGTGAGGTATGCAACATTAAATATAGAAGAAAACAGTAAAGTAGGAGGCAAAGAAATTTCATAGGCATTTTCACCCATCTTGTTGAGAATGGTGCATGGCCCAACTTTCTTCATGTGTAGCTTTGAGTATTTGCCTTTAGGTAGTCTCTCCTTCCTTAGGTATGCCCATACCTTATCTCCAATCTTGAAATGAATCTCTCTCCTTGTCTTATCTGCATGTGCTTTATATTTCATGGTGGACTATTGTAGTGTGTCTTTCACTTCTGTCTATACTTTAGAGATCAGTTTGGCCAATTCTTCTCCTTGTGCACTAACTCTGAAATCAGAAGGTAACTCCACCAAGTCTAATGGACCTTTTGGGTGAAGTCCATACACAGTTTTGAAAGGTGTCTTTCTAGTAGATCTGTTCATTGAATCATTAAATACAAACTCTACTTGAGGTAAGATCATGCCCCAACTTTGGGTGTACTATTTTTTAAGGCATCTTAAGATATTTCTAAGAGATCTATTTACCACCTCTGTTTGCCCATCTGTTTCTGGGTAGTATGCTCCACTATAGGTCAGATTGGTGCCCAAATTCTTGAAACGTTTCCTCCAAAGGTGACCTTGAAACTTTACATCTCTATCAGAGACTATTATTTATGGTAGACCATGGATTCTAACCAACCCCTTGAAGAATAGGTGTGCTATGCGTGAAGTATCATTTGTGCTCTTGCAAGGAACAAAATGCACCATTTTACTAAATGTGTCTACTATGAAAAAAATGTTATCATAACCCTGTCTTGTTCTTGGTAAGCCCATTACAAAATCCATTGAAATTGATTCCCATGGCCTAGAGGGAATTGGTAGAGGCTAGTATAGTCCTTGGTTAGTGGATACACCTTTGGCTTGTTGACAAATAGTACAAGATTCTACAAACTTCTTAACTTCATTTCCCATTCTTGGTTTTATCTATCCCAAAATGACCTCCTAAGCCACCATAGTGTTTTTACTTTATAATATTTGTTCCCATGGAACATCTAGGTATGAGTAATTGAGATCCTTTAAACAAGAGTCCATTCTGAATTAGAAAATTAGAAAAAGTAGTATGATATTTGCCTATCATCTTAGTGCATACCTCAAAAACTTCTCCAAAATCTAAATCATCTCCATATAGATGTTTTAGGGAGTCAATCCCCACACTCTAAATTTGTACTTCTTCAAACAATCCAACCCTTCTTCTTAGGGCATCAACCACTTTATTTTCTACCCCCTTTTTGTGCTTTATATTGAATGTATAAGCCTGCAACTGTTCCATGCATTTGATGTGTTCGATTCCAAGTTTTTCTTGATTGTTTAAGAAACTTAGGGCATGGTTATTAGTATAGACAATAAATTATTTTTGGAGTAAGTAATTTCTCACTTTTTTTTAGGGCTTGTACCATTGTATATAGTTCTAAATCATATGTGGAATATCTTTTCTTTGTATCATTTAATTTTTTAGAAAAAAATGCTATAGCCTTACCTTCTTGGCTCAAGACTACACCTATTGCCAAGTTTCTTGCATCTATTTCAATAGTAAATACCTTATTGAAGTCAGGGATCACTAGGATTGGGTATTGGGGCACTCTATTCTTGAGATATTGGAATGCATCTGCAACTTCTTTAGTCCATTCAAACCTGGTCTTTTTGCCGCCCTTTATAGTGTCCAACATAGGAGCACACACATGACTAAAATTTTTAATAAAATTTCTATAAAAAGTTGCAAGGCCATGAAAAATTCTAACATCACCTTGGTTCTTTGGTGGAGGCCATTTGAAAATTGCTTCAACATTTTCAAGATCCATTTTTAGGGTGCCTTGTGAGATGAAAAACCCTAGTAAGACAAGTTCCTTCTTCGTGAACATACAATTTTCCAATTTAATCACCAAATTGTGCTGATGGAGTCTCCTCAAAACCTGTTCAACATGATCAAGATGTTCTTCTCTGCTATGACCGTAAATTAGAATGTCATCCAAATATATGACTACAAACTTGCCAATAAAATCAATGAAGATCTCATTCATGAGCCTCATGAATGTACTGGGGGCATTTCTCAAACCAAATGGCATAACAAGTCATTCAAACAGTCCTTTAATTGTTTTAAAAGTTGTCTTCCATTCATCACCTGGCTTTATCCTGATTTGGTGATAACCTGATTTTAAATCATTTTTTTTGAAATAAATTGCAGTGCCTAATTGATCAAGAAAATCTTCCATTCTTGGAATGGGAAACCTTTCCTATGGTGATTTTTTTTAAGGCCCTATTATCTGTACATAACCTCCACTTGCCATCCTTTTTAGGGGCTAAAACTGATGGGATAGCACATGGAGTAAGACTTTTCTGAATCAGTCCCTTTTTTAATAGTTCACTGATTTTCCTTGCAATCTCTGCATGCTAAACAGGTGTCATCTTGTATGGGCCCTTGTTAGGTAAGGAAGAAGCAGGTATTAGGTCTATTTGATGATTGATATCTCATAAGGGAGGGAGGTTTTTGGACAAGTCACTAGCAGTGACATCACTGTATTTTGTTAGGAATTTCTTGACTTCATCTAGTATAGGATCTTTATCATCAGACCTTATAATATCCTTGGGCTTGGAGATTAGGAAAAAGGATTCAGTTTAAGGTTCCTTCAACAGTTTAAACATTTCATTTTCACCCCAAGTTCTGATAGTAGGTTCTTTCTTTGTTGACTGTCCTGATTCAGTGAATGGTTCATACATGGTCATATACACCTAGGGCATCATGGCAAGCCCATCTCACTACACTTTGACAAACCTATCCCACATATTCTTTAATAATATAATTAAAACATGATTTCCACAAAGGTTCATTGAATTCCCATGGTGTAAATTAGAAATACACTCAATTCTTGGGGAAACCCTAATTTAGGGCCTACAAACCAAGCAGTGGAATTGAAAATTTAGTAATTTATAAAATATGATTGATCAACACATGAGACCAAGTGAAAATGGAAGAATATTCACATGACCAACTTGTGGTGTCAGAATTTCATGCAATTCTCTCCGTACCAATCCATACTAACCAACTGTCTACAAGATTTGCAGAGAAATGGTTGTTCTTTATTAATTTTCAATGCCAAATTACATCCTCATCTGAAAACCTACCTACAAGGTCTTATGTAGGCATTCCCAATAGTTACATCACATTTTTGAACCAACTAGCCATTTGGGAATGAGTTTTACAAATATTGACAAAAGTTGTCACTGTTTTTTATTAAGGTAAAAACAGGTTTTGAAAGGAACCCGAAACCTTTTACAATAGGATATTAAAGATAGTCAATGAGAACCCTTACAAACATGATATGCCTACTAAAAACAAAAGATTAGGACCCAAACAAACAACCCAAAACCCGAAGAAACAGAAAACTAGACTAAAAAGCACAGTTCCCAGCAAAAAACCAGCAGACCAACCAGCGCAGCACCCAGCTTATTGCATTTTTTCATAGGCTTCCTCAGCCTCTATCTGCATGTTTTCCATCAAGTCAATAGACTCCTTTAGCTTTAGCATCTTGTTAGGGATCTCAAGAACTTTTCTTTTGACTCCTCTACGAGTTCTAGAACTCGGGCCCCCACTCTCAATATCACCCTGCACCATGAAAGAGGTTCTTTCCAGCAGGCTCATTTCCAGGTAGGCATATAAAGCTTTGAGGTTCTGGATAGAAACTTTCAACCCTTCATTACTATGTTTTAGAATGATATTTATCATGTGCCCATTATGACTAATTTGGGCTTTCATCTCATTGAGCTTATCTTCCATAATTTCATTGACCCTAACTATAAGGTCATCATCTTTATTTTTGTTGTTTACCTTAATATTCACCTCATTCTCCATTTCTGCCATTCTGGTGTTGATAGGCTCCATAGCTTCTTGCATGTTCCTCAGGTGTTGTTTCATCGTATTCATTTCCTCCCCGATCCACTTCTCCATGTTAGCCCCATAATCCTCTGTACTTTTTGGGATTCTGTCATCAGCCTCAAAACCCACCATTTTGTAGTCAGAGTCAAGTTTTAGTTTTTTCTTCTTCTTACCTTCTTTCCTAAGGCTTCTATTCTCCTCCATTTCAGTTACCTTGTTCTCCTCCTCCTCTGTTTCTTTTTCATCCTCTCCATCTAGGTTCTCTCTATTTTTATCTTCCTAATTCTGCTTGAGGTAGTCTGCTTCCTTCTCCCTATTTTCATCTTCCTCATACAAATTAATGTCATCCACTTCTTCTATGTTCTCAAAAGTTGTCAATGTTGCTCAAAAGTTGCTTGACAACTTTTTGAGCAATTTTGCAATATTTTGCATTTTTGAATAGTAGGTGACCAAAATTGGTCCAAAACATTATTTGGTGATCCCTAATGGATCAAAACATGAAAAATATGATAATACCCTATATTTTATGTTTTGGATAATAGTTGACCAATAGTTGACCAAGGGCTCATAAAATGCCAATCTTGGAACTAGGTCTTACAAAAGATGTCCAATGAGTAACATATGATTTAACATGAACTAGAGGCCACTAGGACCTTGATGGAAATGATAAGTGCCAAAGGAAAAAATTGGTTTAAATAGGGTTCTCCTTCACCAATAGTATAGCTAAACACGGTACATGTAATATTAAGTAGTATGTTAATATAATACAATAATATCTTAATCAATGAAAAATACATTACAAAAATGAATCTAAGAAAAGAACACATCTTTTGTCATGAATGAAGCAACATATTAAATAGTAAAATGAATACTTAACTATCTATCATATATTCTTTAATTGAGATGTTTTACTAACATATAACTTAATAAATAAAAGGAAAGTAGTGAGAATAGACATGGAGAAAAGAAACAAAGAACATTACGAAAAATATTGAGGAAAGTGCATAGCATTTATGGGATCCTTAAGAGGTATACCATCCATATCTGCTATTTTATAAGTACCCAAGCCATAAAATTTAGTGAAAATGAAATGACCAAGCCAATTAGGACTAAATTTTCCTTTTTCTGCCAGTATGGATTTAACATTTTATTGGTTTTCATAAAGCACCAGATCACCTACCAAAAATGATTGTTCAATAAACTTATCATTGTATCTCCTCTGTAACAATTTTTGATAAGACTTAATATGATCAATAGTCATCAATCATATCAAGTTATTGAATATATTTCTCTTTATAACCCTCGTTATTAATAAGACCATTAAGAGAAATATATAGTGAAGGGCATTATAACTCTATAGGCATAATCACATTAGCACCATAAACTAGGTTAAAAGGAGTATTTCCTCTACTTGTATGAATACCTATTTAATAGTCCCACAGAGCATAGGTTAACTGAGTTTGCAAAAATTTACCATGTTTGTTAACATTTTTACAAATAATTTTCTCAATTATCTTATTAGAAGCCTCAACTTCTCCATTAGATTGAGGGTAGAAAGGAGTAGAGAAGCGATGCTTAATGTGATATGTCTCAAGAAATTTCTTCACATCTAAAGTATGCTAACTTGAGAAATAGTGTTATCTTGGATGAACTTGCGAAGAGGTATAGCTTCAACCCATTTAATGAAGTAATTAGCAATAGTGAGGATTAATACATATCCTTGTGATGAGGGAAGGAATAGTTTTCCAATAAGATCCAAAACCTATAAATTAAAAGGCTATGAAGAAAGCAAGGATTTTCCACCAAAATGCTTCCCATAAAAACCTGAATGAGATTCTTCTAGGGTCATATAGATCTCAATTTTGATAAGACATCAAAGGAGAAGACCATTGTAACCTTGTCTATAAAGGACATTAGAAATAATAATATATATAGGAAAATGTTTTTATATTCAAACTCTATTGTTTCTTATGGAAGACTTAGGAAATGTACCATCTCTTAAATAATGAAAAATATGAGAATACCATTCATCTAAATCTACATTAAATCAACAATTAAATTGACTAGAACTATTAGAAATAGCAAGTTTCTAAAGATTAATTATTGTAAATTGATAATCCACAAAAGGATCCTCAATGAATATAAGAAGGAAGTACTTTCCATCACATTATCATTCCTATTATCTTTTCATGGTAAATAATCAAAAGTGTAAGAGTGAAATTGTTTTAACAAGAATAATACAAGATCATGGTATTGGGATAGTTTAGGGTGTTTAGTTTTATAAGTTCCTTTAACTTGTTTGAGAATTAATTATGAATCACCATATATGCACAAGTGTTGCACATTAAAAGAAACAACCAATTTTAATCCAGTGATAAGAGTTTCATATTCTACTATATTGTTGGTGAACATAAAATTAAGATGATAAGATAGAGGAATTGGCTTGCCTCAAGGAGGTATTAATATGACAGCAATGTTAGAGCCAGTTGGACATCTAGATCCATTGAAGAATAATTCCCATGTGTTATTCACATCTATAGGAAGGAAAATTTCATCAGGAAAATAAGTTGTTTTTTGGATAGTGTTAGGTGAAGGAGCTTTTTCCAAATAATCGGTTAAGGCTTGTCTTTTTATTTCTTTTTGAGAGAAAATTTGAGGTCCAATTCACTTAACAAGGGATCAAATGATATTTTGCAATGCATCCCAAGACATAAGTCTTAGAGAATATATGTGTTAAGGGATTAAATTTAATGAGGACATGAGTTTCAACATTAAGAAGATAATGTCTTCATTATTGGGTAGTTAATACTAAAGAAAGACATTATTTTTCAATTGAAGTATATTGGGTTTCATAATCAACAAAAGTATACTTATGTAATACACAAGTTACTCTTTTCTATGTTGACCATTTTGAGATAATAACAAAATGTTGCCTTTATTTACAGATGATTTGAAAGGGATTGGTTGGTCCACAAGGTTTGGCACAAACCTGTGAATAGGATGATTTTTTCCTTGTAAACTTTGAAGTTGTAAAATTCTCCAGGGAGGTGGTATGTTGACAATAGAATCGATTATGTTCATGTGATGAATCCTAGAAGTTTCCTACTAGGTAAATGCACAAAGTTGGGAGCTGATTCCGTCGAAGTTCATGGCCAAAATATTTTGGGCAAGAAATGGTCACCCATTTTTTAAGAAATGGGTGGCCGAGCCCTAAATATAAAACATACACTTATTTACAAAATGGGTGCCCATTTAGGTTTGGGTGCCCAAAGCTAAAAATGCACCTGATTTTAAAAAAATGGGTGCGCATTTTGTAAATATATTTATTTTGGGTTTTTAACCATTTTGCAAGTCATTTTCATAGCTTGCAAAATGGGATCACATTTTTTCAGCAAACAAGTGCCCGTTTTCAGTTCTACTGCCAACCCCCTCACTATTTTTTCCCCAATTCCAGGTACGTACCATTTTTTTATTATTTTTATTATGTTTTTCATTAAAAATAACAGTTTATTATTATTTTTTAGTAGTTAGATAAGTAAGTTTAAAGTTTAATGTTTATATTTTTAATTTAGCATATAAATAAATTGTATTTTATGTTTAATAAAATTATTTCTATTTATAATTTACATTGTAAATTATCTTAGAAAACAAAAAAACTATTAAAACTTAAAGCCCTAGATCTAGAATAGAACTGTTAAAACTTAAAGCCCTAGGTGGAAAACAAAAATGTAAACCTAGACACAACTCAAACAAGAATCTCTCTCTCTCTCTCTCTCTCTCTCTCTCTCTCTCTCTCTCTCTCTCTCTCTCTCTCTCTCTCTCTCTCTCTCTCTCTCTTTCTATATATATATATATATATATATGCTAACAATACGTTATAAAATATATAGATAGAATCCGCTCATCATTCCTTTATTTTAACATTTATGTTATGATTAATAATATAATATTCTATAGTTGTATTTGTGTAAAATATTGTGTTCATGTGCAGTGGAATGACTATTTAGATGTTGTAATGCAAGAAGCTGATTGGCTTGCCATTGGACATATACCTAATTAAAAAGATTATTTAGAAAATGGAAGAGAGAGTTCAGGCTCTCGTGTAACTACATTGCAAGCACGATTAAGATTAGAGGCACTTCCAAAAAGTGAATTTCAAAAAAATGATCACCCATCTAAGTTCAATTATCTGTTTGGATTGACCCTTAGACTAAGAGGTGATACTAGGACCTTCAAGGTATGTAAGAACATATCAATCAAAATAAGATATATTTATAGGTGTACAAAGTTGCATAAGGAAAATATTATATAAATATTTAATATCATATTTACTTTTTAAACTAAATTTCATTTGTTTGTTTTGAAGGCCGAGGCAAATCGTGGAGAAATCACTTCATCCATAGCATTTTATAGGAAAGAGCATCCAGGATCTACTGAGAAAGATGCATTGAAGTATCATCATTTTATGCTATATGAAAATTTGAAAGAACTAAACTTGGAGTATTTGAAGAATGATGGTGTTCCAATATGCATCAAGGATTTTTCTTATGACATGTCTAGGTGTTTTGAAGTTTTCTACAAAGAAAGAGATGGATTTAGCATTTCTACCAAATATATGATGAATCATGTAGAATGAATTCTTATTGAGTCAGTTGAAATGTAATACCTTAAATTTGTATCTCTTTAATAATTATCAATTACACCTTGAAGTGTAATAGAGAAATTTTTTTTTTCATAATTAAGTTATAGATCAGAGACTTCTAATGATTTTGGTGAACACTTTTTTTGTTACTTCCTCAATTTTAAATTCCTTATTAATTTTATTTGTATATACCTTAGTACATATGGAGGTTTTTTAATTTTATGGTAGCATTATGTTTATATGGATCATGTTCTAGATATCTATATTCTGGTTTTTTAAATATAATTTAGTATAATTACAAGTTAGTCTTGTCAAATTATGAATGTGATAATGTAATAATGTTGAAAGGTGTATATAATGGAAGCATCATATATTGAAAGTTGATGTAAGAAAATCCATTTTTTCTCAAGAATAAAGAAAAGGATTAGAGTAGTATAAAATTAAATAAAAAGGATATAATAATATAATAATAATTTGATCTTGATATTTTAATTTTATACAGAGTTCAACTAGAATATAAAAATATAATAGTTTGATAATAATAATAATATAACAATATAATAATATAGTCATATAATATCATAATTATCATAATTTAATACTAATTATAATAAATAATAACAATAATTTTTTAATTAACCTAAACGAAAACACATTTATATGTTGACTATGACTATAACCATAATGTATGTATTGTGATGGAACAGGGAGTGAAAGATGGGAAGGGGAGAAAGGGTAGGTGTTTTGTTGGAATAATATGCATATGGGTAAAAGCACAAAGCCATTTCACATTTTAGGACCATTTATCAACACAACTAAATTTGAGTATTTCTAACTAAAAATTAATTTTTGTCAAACATATGGTCTAGCTAAATTCATTTTAGCTAAGCCAGATAAGTGGTCAAACATTTCCAATTGGAAATGTCTATTAAATGCATGTTTTATACCAATTACCAAAGAAATAAAATTATTTTAGAAAATCGATGTTTCAATAACCCCTACTCTTTTTAATGATATTTTAAAAAATATAAAAATACCCTTTTGCAGAACTTAAACTCAAGATTATTGTCATATAAATTTTATAGTATTTTGATTAGATCTAATATATTATAATTCCAAAATACAACAAGTAGGTATTTTAACATTCAAGAAGATGTTGCTTCAAATAAATAAAAAAATAGTAAATCATATAAAAAAAAATTAAAATTTATATTTAACACTAGAGGAGAGAGACCTCTTCAAAAATATGTAATTTTTTTCTGAATGATATAGATTTGATAGAGGAAATTTGGTGGGAGATGAAAAATGTCGATTTCAGATAAGTTCAAGTTTGAGAAGTTATAATAGAGACGATATGCATTGAAAACCAATATTTCTGCTTTTTTGCACTAGCTATACATTTTATCTATAACATATTTTAAAATCAAAGGAAAAATAGATTATTTGCATGTACTTGTTTGGTGAGAACTAGACCCCTGATTTTCAGCAGTTTTTAACAATTAAAAAATGGACTGCAAAAATTAAAAAAACTATGTCAATTCTTGTTCAATTTTATTTTTTAAATTATATAGACATAAACTTCTTCCATTTTTACACATTTCATTAGTTTACATCATCCTAAAATTCTAAATACAAATGTCAATTTTATGTCGTTAAAGTTGAACAGTTTGCATGTTGTGGTCCTTTTCCTTTATAAAAGTGTGATACAGGTTTGTACTTTTACCCATATATGTGTTGTCATTAATGTCAACATATTTCTCTATTTGAGATAGTGTTCCTGAGATGTTCAGTGAGTTGTTTGGTTTGGTATAGACAATGTGTTGAATATCAATATATGTTGATGTGTGTGTTGAATTTTAGGATTTTGGTAGTTGATTATGCTCAACTTTCAGAGGTTCACATGTTGACTTTGGCAAGTTATGGTTTTATGTGTTGAGAATAGTATTTTGGACGTTCAAAGTATGACAACATTTGAATTAGTGGTGCCTATTTTTGTATGTGGATTTATGTAGTTTGTTTAGGACATTAATGTGTGTCCTCAACTCAATTTGTTCCTGATTTGGAGGTTTGCAATCTATTTTTATTGATTGAGAGAGGTTGATGTTGGTGTTCAGAGGTTCAGTTTGATAATATTTATAATTCCAGTGATTTGAGTTAATGTGGATGTTATTGAGGTAATGAATGATTCTTGTGGATATTTCTAGATTATGGCCTAATTGTGTTTTTGGTTCACATTGATCAAGGTGATCGCATTTGGTGATTTTTGGTTGGTGAGCTCATGTTCTTCATGTTTTTGGCCGACTTGGTGGTGTAATGTATTGTGAATGTTCATGGTGTAATTATTAGATACTTAGCATGTTTGAGGATGATGAATTTGGTATGTTATATGTCGTAGCTAAAATACATTGGTTTTCATTCAATATTGTAATTAAGAGAGGTTATATCTTTAATAATTAGGTCATTGGTTGACCTTGACAGAATTAGTTGATGAGATGTATAAATATTATTATATTCATTTGTGGATTGTGTGCTAGTGGGTGCCAGAGTATGAAAGTGTGTGGAAGAGTACAGAGATGTGTGAATATTGATTTGGTGTGAAAAATAAAGTTGTACTTCAATGGAACTAACTCAGGCATGTTGAAGATGCTATTATCTAGTTCATGATCTATGGACCATTGCCCATGTATTTGTAAGGAAGTGAAGCTTCCTAGGGTAGGAATTATTTTTATTATTTTGAGCATTGAGTTTGAGGAAATGTGTCTGAATGCATGTACATTATCATTGTAATACTCCTAATAGGGTATAGTTCTTTTAATAGAGTACATAATCTTTTGGGTTCTTCCTCATTGCAATTTCTCCCTTGACTAGGTTTCCATGATAAAAATAGTGATGTTATGTGTTTAAGATTTATGCTTCATTGTTTATTTATCAGAGTTGAAGTTAATATTAATATTTGATTTAATTTATGGATTTTTAAACACAACTGATTCACTAACCCCCCCCCCCCCCTTAGTTGTGTACTATTATATTTCAATCAATTGGTATTAGAGCTAGTTCCTCTTTGTGAAGCTTAATCGCTTGAGGTGATCCGGGATGACAACCTTTAAGAAGGATAATCTGAGGTTTGATGGAACTAATTACACTCTTTGGAAAGGATGCATGGAAACACATTTGAGATGCATTGGTGAACAATATTGGGAGATTACCGAGACACAGTATGTTCCTCCTACAAATATTGCTATTGCTACTCCTGATGAGAAGAAGAGAGATGAGTATAACATATGAGCTAAGGAAGCATTACTGAGTGCCTTAAATGATACTGAGATGAAAAATATTATAAAGTTGAAGACTTCTCATGAGATCGGGAAGAAGTTGGGAACATTGTATGAAGGTGATGCTTATGTGAAGCTTGCAAAGTTGCAGAGCCTAAAGGGAAAGTATGAGACATTGATGATGAGAGAAGATGAGAACATTAATAATTGCATGCTGAAGGTGAATGAACTTGTGTGTAGTATCAGATGTTCTGGTGGATAGTTGGATGAACAAGAGATTGATGCTAAAATACTTAGATCCTTATCGTCTTCCTATAAAAAAAAATTTTCTACTATTGAGAAGATCAGGACCATGAAAAATGTGAAAAGAGACATGTTTATTAATAACCTTTCAACCTTTGAGATGAGTAAATTTGGTGATACCCTTCCTAAAGTTGAATTAACATTCAAAGATACTATTTTGAAGGATAAGATGAGATATGATCTAGGAGAAGGCTCTGCAAGAGTATCCAAATATACAAAAGAGATGGAAGAGATTGAAGAAGAAGAATGTAAGTTAGAAGAGATTAGAGCCCTTATTGAGAAGATATTGCCTAAAGGTGCTCGTAAGTATAAAGGAAAGTTGCCTCTTAAATGTTTTTCTTGAAAAAATATTGGTCCTTTTTCTTCAAGATGTCTGGATTGAGAGCCTAACCATAAATCTAGAAAATTCCAACCTACATATCAGAAGAAATGTTACTATGTTGGTGATGAAGGTATGAGAGGTGATTAATCTAATGAAGTTGGTGTAATGACCTAAAATGTTTATCTAAACCCTAGAACCCTAATCTCAATCTCATATCAAGAAACCATAATCTTAATTATTCTAAGTCCTAAATAATAAAAATAATTCATCAATTCCAAGTTGATCTGACCCAAATCCTAGGTCCTAATTAATCATCATACTTGATTATTTAATTAATTCTTAAAAATACATCACATTGGAAAATAAACCTTTACATTATTTAATTAATTGATATTTTAATATATTCATTCAATAAATTTCTAAATTATCAATAAAATTTAAAAATTAATTAAATTAATTAAATAAAAACAAAATGTGCATTTAAAATCCTTTAAATCTTTAAAAATGCATATTATGTCATCAATTTCAGTTAACTGACTCTCGAATTGGAAACAAATCTATTTAATTCAGTTAACTTATTCTTATCTTTTTCTCATTTTGGAAAGAAATCTGTTAATTGAAAACTGATTTTGGAAGTTTCCAAAATGACTGATCAGTCAGTTCAGTCAACAGAATCTCTTGACCAAACATCTTCTTTGTATGTGGATTTTGCTTCCTCAAATCGAATCATGTCCACTCTTTTGTTTTCAATCTCGACCGTCGATTCGAGAGATTTCTATAAAAGAGAGCCTATTTTCCTTCAATAAGGACCGAGATTTTTATTATCATTATTATACTGGTTTGCATTCAAGCATTCTTATCTTTCAATTGCTTAGTTTTTGTTAGTTTTTTTTGTTTACATGAAAACTTCATAATTAGAGCACAATTGATTTTAGAGTTTAAAATCTATCAATACATCTAATTTGGTGCTTAAAATCTACTCTTAATTAGCTTGGATTGGCAACAATCTTGCATTATCATTTAACTTAAATCATTTAGATCATTTGAAAATAGCTTTCAAATCCTTTATTTAGAATAGGTGTAGTCACTGAGTTTTGTGATGACTTGAGAGAAAAATCATACTCCTGCCTACTTGAAGGCAATGAGTCAGTTTTGGTTAGCTTAGTTAGTTATTGTATCTTGATTTTCATAAGTTGATAAGCTAACCATGTAATGATTCATTGAAGTGTGTATTTGGAGCTTACAAGTACTTGACCTTAATTCACACACATATTTATGGCACCCACCATGGGGCAAAAAACTTCTATTCTGTCTCATTTCTTCTTTATTTTCTGTCATTTTTTAGATTTTAGACATTCTCTCCTATACGATTTCTCAGAAACTCGTACGAGTATTGGATTAGTGTCATACAAGTTTCTTTGAATTTCAGCAGAAACTCATATGGGATCTTACTGATGCTCGTATGGATCTAGTGTGTAATTCATAGGAGTTAATGCATTTTGGCTTTAGAAACAACATGTTTTTCTTGAATTTCTAATGTTAACAATCTTTCATGGTTGTTTTTTTGTGGTTGTTATTCTTGATTGAAAGCTCTTAATTGTTGTTTTCAGGATGTTTTGAAAGAAGACAATACACAAACTACTGATCTTTTGTCCTATAGGTTTCCATGATCGATATCCAACAAAACCTCTCTCTCTCTCTCTCTCTAAATAAGACCAATTAAAATTTAACATGAGTAATATGACATAATTTAGGATCCCTTATGACCTAACATGAGTAATAAGACCTAATAGGACCTATTAAGACCTAACATGATTAATAAGACCTAATAATACTACTAACACCTAATAGGTCTACTTAAGACCTCATAGGACTAATAGGACCTAATAAGACATATTAAGACCTAATGCTTACTAATAAGACCTAATATGACCCTTAAGGCTTAATACAACCCCTTAAGAATTAATAGGAGTAATAGGATGTATTAACACCAACTAACACCAATTAAGACCCATTAGGACCTATTAAGAGCAATTAAGACCAATTAAGACCTAATAAGACCTAATAGGACCCCTAAGCCCTAATATAATACCTTAAGATTTAATAGGACCTATTATGACCATTTAAGGCCTAACATGTGACTAATAAGACCTAATATGACCCTTAAAACCCAATAAGACCACTTAAGACCTAATAGGACCCCTTGACCAATTAAGACCTAGCATGTGACTAACAAGACCTAATAGGATCAATAAGACCTAATAGGACCTATACAACCTAATAAGACCTAATAAGACCAATTAAGACCTAATAGGACCTAATAAGGACCAGTTAAAACCTAATAGGACCTATTAAGACCAAGTAAGACCTAATAAGACCTAATACAACCCTTAAGACCTAATAAGAGAACTTAAGACCTAATAAGAGAACTTAAGACCTGATAGGACCCCTTACTTGACCAAGTAAGACCTAACATGTGACTAACAAGGCCTAATAGGACCAATAAGACCTAATATGACCTATAAGACCTAATAGGAAGTTAATAAAACCTCATAGGACCAATACGACCTAGTAGGACTTATTAAGATCAATTATGAATAATTATGACCAATTAAGACTTAATAGAACCTGTTGTGGGTCCACAAAACACACCCCATTTGTGTCCTTTGACCATGGGGACCCCCCTTTTTCTTTTGGCTTTTGTGTCTACCCCTCTCCCTATTCCTTGACCTAGGATTTTGGGGGGACTGTTGACAAGAACAAAGATTTTTTTTTTGGCCTTTTCGCCCTTTCAACATTTTGGATAACCTAAAGTACTCTGAAATGCTGAAGGGACAAAATCAGGCCTTTTGGTGTTTCGACCTCTAAAATGCCTAAAAATCTGAATGGTAGAACTTTTGGAGGCATCCAAAACACAGAAAGAGGATGGCGCCACCTGGCTTTCGATATTTCAGCCTCTAAAACCCTAAAGATAGGTGACATCATCCACAGGATATCTAAGCGCCTAGCCACTTTGTCTTTCTCACTTATTTCTTTTTTTTGCACTTCTGCGTTTGGTTTTATATCTCTACATTTTGTATTGCCTCCTCACTCGTTCGTTGCTAGTTGCTCCTCAATGTTGGCTCCTAGTGGTCTTCATTTTCCTCTTCTCCTCCTGTTTGACAGGTAGGTTTTCTATCTCCCCTTCCTGTAAAGATTTTGTTGTCATTCTTCAGTCTGTTTAGGGTAGGTTTCCTCTGGTCAGGTCATGCTCCCCCAAAATCCCTAGAGTTTGCACTCTTGGGCTTGCAGAGGGGTCACCTTCCCATTTTTTCCTTTTCTTTTTTTGCATTTTTTAGATTTTAGGGTTTTTTGCGTCGCAATGTACTCACAAGTTTTGGGCTTCTAAAAGTCCAAAAAATTTCCCTCCTAAAGAAATTTCACCTAAGTGCATTTCATACTTTCAGCAGGATCGGTGTTTCGCACCTCCGAAATGTCTGAAACCCCCAAATGTTAAAAGGTCAAAATGACCCGAGACAGGGTCCCCCTTCCAGAGGTTTCAGACTTTCAAAGTCTAAAACTATTTTCTGACTTTTGCACACCGAAATACTGAGAGGGTTTGTTTCTCCAACCTTGTTGTCATATTTTTTTCCTTTTCTCACTCTGAGTGTTACTTCGGCATCTGAAAGCTTGAAATGACTGAAAGAATAAAAACTACATTTCTAGCTACTTAAAGAGCCTTTGCTTCTATTTTTCTTAGTTATTTTGTTTTCCTTTCTTTCTTTTTTAGTTTTCTTTCGAATAAAAGATACTAATACTTGCATTTTTATCATAGGAATGCCAGAGAAATGAACATCATCCCTGATGAAGTACCTTGACAAGGGGAATCACTCCCCTTTGAAGATCAAGAACAAGCATATAGAGATCATCAATACTGATATCGAGAAATTAGACTCGGATGAGTTCCTAGTAAGGTGTTCCCAACCAATAGGAATGTTCGAACACTGCACCTCCATGGTCTTATCAGGACTAGTTAATGCAGTAGCCCATCTAGTGGCAGTCACATCTTTGAAGCTAAACATGAACCTAACAAACCACTACATCCCAAATGAAAGGGAAGTAAAAAAAATAGAAGGAGAGGTGATTCTGGACATAAGACCAAACAACATAGAAGAGGTCTTCCACCTCCAAAAGAGTGTAGATAAGTTCTATGATTTATTCATAGAAAAGGGGCTCAGATGGTTCAAGAACAAATCTGAGGATGCAGGTGAAATTGTAAATAAGGAATAACTCAAGAAACCTCTCCCAAAGAATAAACTGGACAAGACAGACCTCAGAAGGGGGTATTTCAAAGATGACATCCATGCAATGGTAACACTAATAAGCTGAGTGTATGGACTACCTGAGTCCATCAAACTTAAGGACTGGATGATCCTACTTATAGAGATGATTGAGAACTGCAAGGCTAGGTTCGATTGGGCAACTATCATAAGTGAAAAAATGGACGAGCAGCTGATTGCAGTTAAGCACAACTCAAAATTCTACATGACTACATATCTAGTGTACTTGTTAGCAGCACAGGAATATTATCCAGGGCTTAAAAAGAGGGGAAATATCAATGACCCAAATGCATTAGTCTATATTGCATATCTCCAACTAGTGAGAAGGGAATATATGCTAGTAGATAACCCAGATTATAGTATATTGAATGATGCTTTCATCTTCTCAATCATCAGATCCATTGAGGGTCATTTAATGAAGAGACTGTCAGAAGAAGTAGCCACCAAAGTGAGGGCCATATGGGTCTACTAAATATAGTTCAAGACGTTCACATACATCTGAGTGGTAGGATCTACCTTGAATCCAAAGAAGCTTCCTAGGTACCCATGTGACTAGCTAATCATTCTAGAAATTGCCAGACAGCTTGTAGATACTTATGAGCACATAAATCATAAGAATAAGCACTACTGGGACTTCCCTATTCTCCTAGTCCCGTACACTCTCTAGGACATGAAATTTTACAAGTTCTTGGCATTTGAGTGAGATGAGTGCCCACTCCAACTCTACAAAACCATTCGGGCTTGATTTGACCCAATAGGTACATATAGTCATAGCATTGGCAAGTTCTATATCCATGAGCTACACCTTGAAGATCATTGGATAAATTGTGTGGATGATCATGAGGTCAGAATCAAGGATTATTGTAGGATGTCCCTTACAATATGATAGGAGACCTTGAAGGCCCCAATCCACACAAAGGTTTTGGAGAAAGATTCAGATAATGTGCTGGAATCAATTTATACTATGGATAAGATATACAATAGGCCCATCCTTAATGCATAAATTGATAAAGATGAGAATAATGATATTTAATTCTGAGCTTGACATGTGGTTAGAACAACAAAGACATGGATTTAAAGGCCTTGTCAAATGGATTCTATTCCTATAAAAAAATTGATGGATCCAACCAGAAGGCAGATAAGAAACATGGAGATAGGTCTATTGTACCCCAATACAAGAAGGCCCAACCTCGAAAGATAGGGACATTATATGGCCATGAGTGTGCAGTAGAGTATGGTCAAAATCCTAGGTATAAGGACCCAAAAACTAGGATGATAGGGAAGATAGATCCTCCAGTTGAATCATCACAGGCCACCCAAGATGAAGGCACTTACACTTATGGTCAATCTCCCCCTCCCTTTGGAGAAGGGAAGAAAATCTACAAAAGAAGGAGAGCTTCTGCCTTTCCATGACTATAAACATTACAAGAAGAGATAGAAGAGGAAGACACACCTTTGGTAAAAAGGACAAGGTCTCAGGAGACCTCTCAAAAAAGGAAAGAAAAGGAGATCACAAGGAAACACACAGAGGATCCAAAATAGTAGGACAATCCTTTGGATGCCTTAGGTTCAGATGAGTTCCATATATCTGATTTTGAAGGCCTAGAAGGCTTTGCAGACCAAGGGGAGGATACACCTGATCCAACATCAGGAATGGACTTTGGAACACATGCACTCATCGAGCCCCAAGTAATCCTCTCTCCACCTCTGTCATAATTCACTAATACTACACTAAACATGCCTATCACAAGGGTGGACTCTAACACTGGCCAAGGGCCTGATAGTCAAGATGCCAGAATGGATCATAATATAGTCTACTTCAACTCCATCACCTCACATTCATATTCCACCAAGATCTCTCCCACATCCCATTCCTACTCAAACACCTTCTCTCCCAACTCCAATTCCAACTCCACCTCCCTCAACTTCTACTATCCCACTTCTCATTTTGACTCTTCCTACTCCTACTCCACCACCTACAATGCCAACACCTACTCCGCCACCATCTGTCCCTTTGAATTTCTTTCATCCTAAATCCCCAAGGGTCATTAAGCATAGAAGATGTGTGTCCCTTCAAAACCACAGTGGAATCCATGAATGGCCTCAATGCAGAAGTGTTAATAAGTTCCTCAGGGGATGAAGGCCAAGATAGAGATGAACAAGATGCGGCAGTAGAAGAAGAGAGGGTAGAAGAATAGAAGGGAGAATGAGAAATCCATGAAGAATAAATACATGAGGGGGAAGGTGGGGAAGAAGTTGAATAGGGGAAAGAGTCAAAGGAGGAGGTGACTCTCAAGCCACAAAACTTAGCTTTGATCCTCCATATTTCCCCATATGAGCTAGTTTTCGCCTTTAGCAAACATAGTTGGTTTACTTATAGAGAGATTTATCCTTTGAACAGAACTTACACTGATGGAGAGGGAGGAGAAGACAAAAGTATGGCATTCTTGGGGGAAGCCTTCCATCAGGTAGAGGCCAACATGCCTACAAGGACCATATCCTATGTCACCTAAGACACCAGGGGTCGCTGGAAAGTACAGGTAGTAGTTCCCTCTACTAGCACCCCTCAAGAACAAGTGGCCCCTGAGGATTATACATTTGAAGAGGTAGATCTAGGGGAGCCTACCAGGGAAGAAATTAAGACATTGGCAACCCTAGGGATTAAAATATGCTCTAGGATTCATGAGAAAAGACAAGGAAACTATCAAGTCATTAACAGAGCAAAATGAGGCTCTAAAGAAGCTCATTCATAAGATGGAGGGTCCCATTAACCCAATTTTCCTAGAGGCATCATTATAGGCCGTGTTAGAAAAGAGAGGCACTCAAGATTTACCAGTAGGTGTGACCCCTTCTTTCATTCAAGAAAGTGCTGATTGGAAGAATGATTTTGAGTAGTACAGAGAAGGGGTTATCAGGCTAGTATTTAGGCCTTACAGATTCATTCTAATTTAGGCAACAAAGTTGATATATCTAATAGAAAGTGAGGAGGGATTAGATTCTGAAGCAACCAAATAAGAAGATATCATCCAATACCTCAAGATTATCAAGAAGCAACGCTTCTAGATCCTGGTCAAGATTTACGAGGGAAAAGAGCTAGACGACTTCGAAACCTGTATAAAGAGCATATCCAAAAAAGTTAAGGTGTGAAAAAAATGCCTAGCCCACATACTAGAGAAACAAAAGGAAGTCATGTAAGGGTAGAAGAAGTAGAAGATTTATTTATAGGTATTGGCCTAGAACTATACTCAGATCAACAAAAAGAAACCCTGCGCCCAGCAAAAGAGGTGATACAGAAGTTCAAATATATTTTGGTAGGTTTTAGCATCAAAGAGTTCCTTCAATAATTGTTCTACTTGAAGGAATACATGCAGAGAACGTCTGAACATGAATAAGATATAAAGTTCTTTGCTTTTGAATTGACCATTTTTAGAGAGAAGTAAGAACAAAGGATTAACAAGGTTAAGAGGAAAGAAATAAATTATGAGGAAGTTAAAGAGATAGTGAAAATGCTCTAAGATTCCCATCCAGAAGTGTTTCTAAACTAACTCCTCAGATCCCTTAAGCCAATTTTGAGAAATGCAGTTCTTCATACTTCATTTTGGTCTTTCGGCCTATTCAGATTTTTGGCCTTTCAACCCTACCATCTTTTCAAAATTTTCAACCTTTTGGCCTTCGAAAGGGGAAAAAATTTAGGGTCTTCAATTTTGATTTTGACATTTAGGAAAATTCATAGTTGGCAAATTTTGGTGCAGAGTTTGGGGTCTGAATTTCGGGGTTTTTCCAGCAAGATCACTTTTTTACATGGAATTTGAACTTCATATCAAATGGATGCCTAATTAGAGTTCATTTAGGAATGAATAAGGGTCCTCCATTAGTTCAAACCTCAAAGAGAACCGTAGATGAAGATTCTGAGAGAGAACTCCAAGATCAAGCACAAGACTCCAGTTGCATGCAATGAAACTCTATATTCTCTCTCTTCTTTCTTGGCGAGTTTGATCCCTCTTGCATGGGAAAACTAATTGTAAATGGATTAAAAATCCATGCAAGTTGTCTAGCATCAGTTAGAAATAAATTCCTTTAAGAAAAGATTTAGTTTTAGTTCATTTTTATTATTTTAGAGTCTCTGATGCCCTAATTTTGGCATTCAAAGTTTG
This sequence comes from Thuja plicata, assembly GCA_018584345.1. Classification (NCBI taxonomy): domain Eukaryota; kingdom Viridiplantae; phylum Streptophyta; class Pinopsida; order Cupressales; family Cupressaceae; genus Thuja; species Thuja plicata. The sequence goes on along the minus strand of MU224434.1, from coordinate 564,598 downwards.
TAGACCAGAACCCTATATATTGTAATAAAAAATGTAATAGGGTCGGATTCTTAATGCAATAAATATCTACAATTGGTTCTTCATTCATGGTGTGATATTTTATTTTATCTATACAAAATTGATGAATGTGTGCATACTTGTTCATTATTTTCAAAGAGCCAATTGTTTTACTGTGTTTTGAATCTGCATTTCTATTAGTTGGAGTTTGTTGTTGTCTATCTACCTTGTTGTGACAAATGCATGGAAAATATCATCTATTGGGATTAATGATAAATCTATCTCGTGTGTGTGTGCATCTTCGTGACTTCATGATTTAATAGGTTTTGAAAATCTTGCATAAGTGAATACATTTTCTCTCTGAATGATTACATCCATCGAGTATAGAATTGTGACATTGTCTAATTTATACTTCGTGGGTTTATTCCAAATCTTTCTATCATTCAGTTCACAAGGGAGGATCAACAATGGTTTATGTCCATTAGGATTTCATTTTTCAGTAATTTATTTCATTTCTTTTTACACTACTCATTTAGATTATGTCATAAATTTGAAATTAATCATCTTTAAAACACAAAATTACACCATTAGTTAATGACGAATCTTTGATAAATCATAAAATACATAAAAAGTACTAAATTTATTTTGTAGTTTGATGTCTTGAAAATACTAGCAAAGGCCTCCTCATGAACATTCACATTTATCTTTAATTGAGTAACCAAGAAGGTTGTACCATTACCTCAGAGAACCTCTGGAATAACTTTGTTATTATTTCAAGAGAGGAAATTGAATCTCAAGATCCTAGAAATTGACTTGTGTGAAAACAACACTCAACAGAAGTGGTGCTAGAAGAAGGTCCTCAAGACTGAAAAACTGGATAGCATTGGATCTTTTTATCTAGAATGGTTCAAGCGAGTGCTTAGATCATCTCCAAAAAGAGGTGAGTTCCTTGAACTCACTCACCATCATAGAGATTACAGTGACAAAGGGAAGACAAGAGAGAAATCCTCTCACCATCCTACTGAGTCACAGAACCCGCTTGGACAACAATAACACATCGCTATCCTAACTGTTCCCATAGCAATTAATCAAAATCAGAACTTCCAAAATCAAAATTTGCAACAACCTCGTCCAATGTCTTTCTTTGCTAATGCACAAAGATCACCATTAAACTTTGTTGGGAAGCTCCATGAATTTCCTAAAAACCTGGAGAATTTTTTCACACATTTCAAAAATGGAAAATCAAGGACAATAGAAGAGCACATCCGTGCCTTCAAAGAAATTTGTAACTACAAAGAGATTTCCCACCAAGATGTTGTATTTTATCTTTTCCCATACACTTTGGGAGAATTTGCATACAACTAGTAGCTGAACCTACCACGGGGATCTATCTCTGCATAGATCAAATTTGAAACCAAATTTCTCAATAATTTAAGGTTTATGTGGACACTACAACGACACATCATCAACTCATAACAACAAGAAAAGATCCTAAGGATCCCATCACCATGTTCAATCATCATTTCCACTAAATACATAAAACATTGGAAGCTGCTTACACCATACCAGAGGCATCCATCATGCAAGTTTACCACAAAGCTTTGGACCCCTTCACTTCAATTTTTTATAGAAGACTCCCACTCACAGACAGAAACACAGTGGAAAATGTGTATAATGAGGCCATAACATTCACATAGAAAATGGACCTGCAAGAAGGGATCTTCATGACCATGCCCATCATTAACAACATCGCTGCCCCACATCCATTTTCAACAAGCAGTCAATCTTTTTCCATTCATATGCCCTTGCTAAATCCAATTCTGGCACATCCATTCAAAACCCTACCACTGTCCATCACTTATCTCGCTTAAGAGGCTCATAAAATAGTGTTTGTGGAGAAAAGGGTTATGCCCCAAGGTGAACCTGATACTTACCTAGCCTTTGAGTTGCATTCCATGAATAAAAACATGTCCCAACTCACAATTGAGCTCACTCGGATGAAGTTGTATCCTTCCCAAGACCAAAGTGGGTACCAACGGGCACCAGTTGGTCCGAATGCTTATCCCCAGAATCAGAATCATAGTTTCAATAGTTACAAAAATAACAATAATACATAGGATAAGTCATTTGGGCAAAAAATACCAAATAGACCATAGAACACACAACCCAACAATGGTAGTGTACCAGTGAATAACGCTAATACCTATGAAGTTGCAGAGGCCAATTTTTTTGTAGCTCTGAATCTATGCCAAGGCAATGATGGATATGGAAACAACTCCTACAACCCGTATCGTAAAAATCTAGAGGAACCACCAATTTAGTTCAACGCCATGATGTTCGATTCCTATGATTCAAAAAAAGGGAAAGTTTGGGTCATTATTTGTTCCCATTCCAAAAGGAGAATGAGCCTAAGTACTCCAAAGTTCATGCCTTCCAAAATGATCATCAAAACTCCTACAATATAAGGAGACAAAAGGAACCTATGACCGATGGAATAACTTTGAGTAAACAACCAAATCAACTAGATCCCCAAGAAAGCAATAACCCTGTACCACCTAGAGGTCCAAATGCCCTTGCATCATCCCCATTGAACATGTTTTCTAGTTATAGGAGATAAGCATGGTCAAATTCCAAATACAGTGCAGTTGAAAACTTAAAGAAAACCAAGGTGGATATATCAATGTTCAATATGAATCAAGGTTTCCCTTCTCAGAGAGAAGCCCACCTAAAATCCCTGGACCATTCAAAACAAGGAACAATGGATAGCAATGCAAAGACCAACACTAACGTCAACACTTTCAAAGCTTTCCCAGTGATTTTCAAAGAAAAGATAGAGGTACCGCCATTCCTTCTTAGTCTACAAATATTTTGGAAGAACCTACACAATTGCCTGATTGATTTTGGAGTGTCGTGTAATCTCATGCCCTTATCCATCTATCAAAAAATGGGAATGATTCTGCAAACAACAAACATAGTGGTGATTCAACTGGACAAGACATAAGTCAAGGTAATTAGTGTTCTCAAAGACATACATTTCCAACTGGTTGCTGGCCCAAGGATAGAAGAATACATTGATGTGCACGTAGTAGTTATCCCTAAGATGTATAGAATGCTACTAAGTAGATAATGGACCAAATGCTTTGAGAGGATGGTTTTCCATAGATTTCACATGGCTATGGTTACCATGGAAAGGCCTAAACAACGAAGTCAAGATTGATGCCAAGCCTAAGTTAAGAAGGATGATTCAATTAATATAATGATCTGAATGAAGTCCTTTTCACACAGACTGACCTAGGCACCTATCAGATGGATGCCATTTTCATGTTCTAAATTAGAGAAGTTGAAGACATCTTTCAGAAATTTATGAACAGTATAATGACAAGCATGCAACACCTAGGGAAAGACACAGACCCTAACATCCTTATACTACTAGGGTACTATCAGTTACATCAAGAGAGTCACTAAGAATTCACGTGCTCCAATTGACAAAATGTGTTATCCTGATTGCTAACCCAAATTTCCCTACCAGTTGAAACTCTAAGGAATCCTGGAGTACAAAAGGAAACCCTCAAAGTAGCAAGCAAAGATGGTACCATGACTAGCATAGATGACCTAGCACACCTAGACACCCTGACTGAAAGTCAAGATAGTGGGTCAAATTTAGATACCAAAAGCCCTACATTGAACTTATTCAATGACTAGAGCCCTTTAGATGATGGAGCATGTCCACCCTATAGAGAGTTACAGGAAGATAAAAATAGTGAAAGTACTAAATTTACCGACCTCAAACATATCCAAGAGATGGGGAAAAAAGAGTAAACTTCCCTAGGCAGTGACAGAAGAAAGAAGCAGAAGCCCCCAAAAAAGGGATTCTCAAAGAGGGTCCTTGACGGTTTGAAACCTGCAAAACAATACCAAATATGGAAATTATGCTTTGATGGCTCTAAGTGTAAACAAGGAGTAGGAGCAAGGATAAAACTCATAAATCCAAGAGGTAAGTCTTTCTATGCTGCATATAGATTACAATTTCTATGAACTAAAAATGTTGTATAATATGAAGCATTCATCCATGGACTCCTCATGGCCCATGAGAAAGGAATAAAATCCTTGATGGTAGTAGGAGATTCAAAATTGGTCATTGAAAAATTCCACAGTCAGTATTCTGGCAATGATAAGAGGCTTTTAGCATATCAAAATAGGGCATGGGACTTGGTAAATGACTTTGAAGCATTCAATATCAAGGCCATCCCATGAAGGAAGAACATCATCGGTGATGCCCTTATTGTATCTGCCAGTTCATTACATCCAATAGATAAGTCCAAAATAAATAAGTTCTTAGTCAAACTCATTGCAGCCCCGACCATTCCAGATAACATCACCAACATCCAAGTCTTTCAAGATGACCAAAACATCCTTGAGTTCATCATGTGCATGGGTGTGTTCAAAAAATAGATCATAGAAAAAGAGAAGGAAGAGGCAGAAGAGGGAGTTAATCTAGAAGACCTTGATGATCAAGTCATCATAAACCTAAGGACCAATTCCATACCCAAAGTAATGGTGGCAATAGAGAGGATTATAGATAGCAATGGGACTTCCATGAAGAGATGTCCAGACATACCACCTAACGGTAAAGAGTACAAAGCATACAACCGCAACACCAAAGATGATCCATAAGAAGTTCACATTGGGAGAGTAGGTACCAAAGAGGAGAAGGAAAAGATGGTCCACCTCCTTAATAAATATTGAGATGTCATAGATTGGAGTTATGAAGAACTAAAAACATAGGACACCTCAGTCATTATGGATAATATCCCAGTAAAACTAGATTCTAAACTGTTTCGTCAATGTCAATGACCCATTAATCCTAAAATGGAGCCCCTGATACAAAAGGAAGTCCAAAATTTTCTAAATGCTAGAATCATATTTACCATATGACACTCCACATGGGTGGCCAACTTGGTGCCTATGAGAAAGAAGACTGGTGAGATTAAACTATGCATGAACTTCTGAAATCTGAACAAAGCCTCTCAAATGGATAACTACCCACTCCCTTCTATAGATGAGGTATTGCAAGTAGTGAATGTTTCCCAAATGATTTCCTTCCTAGATGACTATTTAGGGTATAACCAAGTAATGGTGCAAGAGGAAGATAGATTAAAGACAATATTCACCACCAAGTGGGAGACATTTGCCTATCTTCCCTTTGGCTTAATCAATCTCAGGGCTACTTTCCAGAGAGCGATGGACAATGCCTTCAAAGGGATAGTCAAAAAATGTATCATCATCTACATGGATGATCTAAGTGTTTTTTTAAAACAACAAGCCGATCATATAAGCGATTTAAGGAAGGTCCTCCAAAAATGTAGGAAAGATGGGATTTCCCTAAATCCTAAAAAATGTGTATTCAGGGTGACATAGGGCAAGTTTCTTGGACACATAATATTAGAAATAGGAATACTAATTGATCCCAGCCAGGTCCAAGCCATTCTTAAACTAACACTACCTCACAATCACAAAGAGTTGAAGTCCTCCTTGGGGAAGATTAACTTTGTAAGGAAGTTCATGAACGGTTTCACCGAGATAGTAAAACCACTCAACAACATGCTAAAGAAGGATGATAAGATTGAATGAAATCCCCTAGTAAGGAAGTAATGTGAAGAGATCAAGAATTCCATAGCCACAACCCCTTTCCTCATTATCCCAGATTACACTATTCCCTTCAAAGTATACTCTTTTGCGTCAGAACACTCTTGAGCTGACATCCTCACACAAAAGAAAGATGAGGAGAATGAGAGACCAATAGCTTTCATGAGCTGCCACCTTAAGAATGCTGAAGTTAGGTACCCCAACCTAGACAAAAATATTTTTCTTTGGTCAAAGTGGTAAAGAAATTTTGACACTACATATTAAGGATCAAAGTCTTCAGGATAGTCCCAGACGCCGCCATAAAATCTTTGTTGATGATAAACAAGTTGGGAGAGAAAAGGGTAAAATGGGTGGAAATATTACAAGAGATTGAGGTAGAAATCCATCCAATGAAACTAGTAAGAGGCCAGGGCCTGATGAAGCTAATCTCTAAAGTGGAAGAAGTTCTAGTATTCCAAACTTACACCGATCAAGGTGTGATCACCGATATATGGTATCAAGACGTAGTCTACTACATACTACAAAATCGCTGCCCAAAGAGGATGAATAGCTCATAGAGAATGGATTTTAAAATCAAGATCAACTCCTACATGTTGAATGATGGTCATTTGTATAAACGCAATTATGAGGGTCTCTACCTAAGGTGCCTTTAGAGGCTCGAAGCAAAGTAAGTCCTAGAAGATTTTCATGACATATACAGGACATGAGATGGTTCAGCTGAGGCAAATTCTCACCATATCATAAGGGCAGGGTATTTTTGGCTAACATTGTTCAAAGACACTGGAGAACATGTGAGATCATGCCACGCTTGCCAAACAAGCATAACTCAAGAGAGAAATCTGACAATTCCCTTATAGCCTTTATACAAGGTACGTCCGTTCGCCTAATGGGGCTTAGATTCTTTTAGAACAAATAACTTCCCTTCATCTATAGGACACAAGTTCATTCTAATGACTATCAATTATTGCGCATACTGGACAGAGGCCCAGGCACTAAAGAATTGCACCACAGAGGTAGTAACCAAGTTCTTAGAGGAGTGCAACATAACCAAGTTTGGGATGTCATTCTATCTGGTATGTGACAATGCTCCCTCTTTCTAGTCTGCCTTGCTCACACAATGGGCTATCAAAAACTAAGTAATCCTTAAATTATCTTCAAATTATTATCTACAAGGCAATGGTGTAGTAGATTCTATGAACAAGAACTTGATGACAGTGATCAAACATCTTCTCAATGACAATCCCCGAGATTGGTACACATAATTGAAATACGCTCTATGAAAAGATCAGGTGAGGATCAAGAATGCTTTGGGGATATCCCCATACCAAATGGTCTATATCTTGCAACTGGTCTTCCCTATGAACTTGAAAATCCCAATCTTGAGATTTATGGACCAGTACGTGGCATGCAAAGATTGAGTGCAAGTTAGTCTCATGAACCTCCTACACCTAGAGGAGAAAATAACTTTGTCCCTAGAGCATGTATCAAAGCACCAAGCCATCTTTAAGAAGTGTTTTGAAAAGATAGCCACCATTAAATATTTTAGGATCTCTAACCTTGTGCTCATGTGGGACAAGGAAAAAGAAAAGTTGGGTAGCCACACCAAATTTCAAAAATTGTGGACAGACCCCTACCTAATATCAGAGATCTTGGGGGAGAATACTTTCAGGATCAACACCTTAAATGGAGAGTTGACCCCATTTCCATTCAATGGGAAATTCCTTAAACATTATTTTGAATCCTAATTGGGATTTCCTTCAATCCCTTGTACCATAGCATTTTTGCTTTCTTTTCTTTCTTTCTTTCTTTCTTTCTTTCTTTCTTTCTTTCTTTTTTTCTTTCTGTCTTTCTTTCTTTCTTTCTTTCTTTCTTTCTTTCTTTCGTTCTATCTTTCATTCATTCATTTCCTCTCTGTTAGTCCCTTTCTTCCATCCGTAGTTGCTCCCATTTTTTGTCGAGGCTCATTTTGTTTTGGGTCAAGTGTGTCTTGGATTCATTCCAAGTGATTCCTAAATTGGAGAAGATGTATTTCTTAGTCAAATTCCCCAAAGAAACATAAATCACAAAGAACCTTCCAAAAATCAAGGTGGTGGCATCTATCATTGACAAACAGGAAGATTTTCAAAGCTCGGCCATCCTAATCACAAAGCACATTAAGAGACAGCACCCAAGAGCATTGTTTTCTTGAGTCTTTGTCAGTTATGACCAACATTAGTGTGTGGATCGGGTACGCACTAATCCCAAAACCCAAGTCTAAATGAATACAAAGGAAGGAGTAAAATAAAAATAGGCAAAGAAAGGGAGAAATAAGAACAAAAAAAAAATTGTCCTGAAGAGGTCACAAGTGTGAAATCAAAGTTGCACAACCTAATCGTTGCTCAGATCGATCAAAGAAGACAATATGAATCTAAATATAGAGAATTGCATACATCAAGAGCCTGATATGTTTCATTCACTGAGAATAAAATGAAGGCATTATATTTTTGCATTAGTATATACAAAGAAAAATATGATCTACACCATCAGTTTCACTACACCGATAGATAGGGAACAACACTACCCGACGCTAAGGTTACCCGATACTGCCAAGTTCAAAGCATCTCGACAAAAACTATTTAGTGTTACCCGATGAAAAAAAGGATAAAGGAAACCGATGAGTAACAACAATGCAAAATGACAGAATAGAAAAGAGAGGAACCCGATAGAAGAAGGGAACCCAATGATCAGTTCAACAAAGGAACACTGACAGACTTTTAGTTCAACCCAACGACCAAGAACGGACAGTCAGTTACATCCCGCAAAAAGTGGATCTGACTTTCCACGTTAGATAAAACACTAAATTTGTATATATAGCTTCTTTATTTGTTTTAAAACCAATATGTGTAGAGGAAGAAATGTATTTATTATTGTTTTAATTAGTTTTACTGATTTAAAACATGCAAACTAATGATCAAGGTCAATTTGTAAACATTGGATCCAAGAATTAACATTGTAATGTGTGATTCTAAGATAGGTCAAATACTTATATAAATATATGCTCAATCTATTGTGAACATGTTATTTTTTGATGATGATTGTAGCCACTGAGAGAATCTAAGGATGAGACAAGAGATTTCATGAAGAAGGACAGAAAAGAATCAAATCAGTTTCAAGAACAAGAACACAGGCTACTGATGAGAAAAAAAAAGGCATTCATCAATCACTATATGTGATATTATTATAATGAGAGCTTTAATGGATCTCTGATCAGAAATTCTAGATTGTATACAGTTAGGTCAAACATTTGTACTCATTCTATCAAGTGCAGTACACTTAAGAAATCCTTTCAAGAAAGGTGGACTTAACAGTCCTATAGTAAGTCTCTTAACTGAGTGCACACTTAAATCAGTGTTGCTAAAGCTCTTAACATAGTACATCTTAACTAATCTCCACTTTAATACTCCTAACAGGGTAGATCAATAGAAGTGATCAAATTTTCAGACTTTACCGGCTCCTTTCCATTCTATAGATAGTGAAGTTTTGTGTGTACCATCCCCACTGTAGTTTTTACTTCCTAACAGAAGTTTTCTACGATATCATAGCTTGTGTTATGATTTTATTACTTTCATGAATGTTTCTATGAATATTGAAGACAATTAAAGATTATGAATTAATGTTACATGCATAAGAAAGAACAACACTAATGGTCAGTAATATAGTAAAGAATGAATGCTAATGATAAATGGTGAAAAGAGTTAAAAGTTTTAGAGGTACTGATTCACCCCTCCCCTCTTTGTACTACTTGCCATAAATCCCAACAATTGGTATCAGAGCTAAGTCTCTTCTTGGAAAGCTTAAAGGCTTAAGAGAAAAGATCATACAATGGAGAATGACAAACTTGATAAGAATATTGAGAACAAAAAGCTTGAGATAAAGATATTCTATGAATAGTATAAAGAAGCGAGAATCAAGATGAGAGAGTTTTTGGATGAGAGGAAATGTATGGAAATGCGGAGCAATGAAAATGATTATCAAGAAGAAGAGATTTCAGATTTATTTGAATCTTCAGGATCAAATACAAGTAATGTATCAGATACATCAGAAGGGAACATCACAAATCTGAAGGAGATCAATGAACACCTAACAGAACAAATAAAGATGTTGTAAATTGGTCAAGAGACACAGATGGTAAGAATGATTGATGTGATGAGTTCTCCTAGACAAGCTAAAATAGAAACAACACTTGCTATTGATGAAATAAGGAAGATTACAAAGAAGATACAAGAGAAAGAGTTAGAAATTCAAAGACATGCTGAGCATCACCATGAGATCATGAATAAAATTATTCTTATGAGTAAAGAAGAAAACATAATGAATATAGAACTCATTGAAATAATATAGGCTATCCGTGAACTAAGAGAAGAGAATGAAAAACTAAAGCATGAGGTTAGAATTCAGCAACAACATAATGAAGTTATCAGAAAGGTTGAAGAAAGAAATAAAAGAATGGATGATTTTCTTGAAGGACAACAAAGAGTCAAAAAAAACAACGGTCTAGGCTTTACCAAAAATGGAGAATCATCAACTCAAGCCAATCCAAAGAATGTCTATGAAAATCCAAGACCAAGAAAGCTGACAAGCAAACACTATGGAAAGCAAGGGAACACATCAAATGTATGCCAAGGCAAAATGAAAGGTATTCCTAAATCTACATATTCAATCATGGGATTATGTTATAAATGTAAAAAGAAAGGACATAAAGCATATGAATGTAAGTCTAAGATGGATCAAACAAAGAAGGAAACGTACATGGACAAGTACTATCCTACATGCAAGATGAATGGGCACACAACTAATGAATGCTGTAAAAAGAAAAGGAAAGCATGGAAGCCTAAAGGTCAAGAAACTCCCTATCACCCAAAGGGAATCGGTAACCAATATGTATGGGACAACAATACTTGGAAAAACTATACATCATGTGGTAGATATGGTCACTTTGCTACAAAATGCATGAGGTTATGGACCAGAAGCCTAGAGTTTGGTCAAACCCTGGAATGGCATGCTTACACTCTCACAAAGTTGGTCATCTGAAGAAAGATTCCAAAGACCAAATGACAGAGACAAGCACATATCCCAATGGAAACACCATTAAAGATATTCGGAGGGCTAGAGACAAAATTTGGAGAAAAGCTTCAAGCACTGATGAAGCTAGACCAATAAATGCAAATGGTGACACCCCATCCAATGGATCCAGTGACATCACCACCCCCACTTAAGTTGAACAAGTAAGTATGGAACTTCATTACACCAATTCATATTTTGCATCAGTTCCATTATACAATTTATAAATATTCAAAATCTGCATCAATAAAGATGCATATTATGTTACTTGTTATAATTCTGAGAAAACAACCCCGTCGGTATACACATATCAAAAATCATCAGTGAACATAATGGATGAGTTGTCTACACTTACCAAAAAAAATTTCTCAACACATAAAATGTCTAAGTTGCTAACATAACCCGACGCCCGTCGGTAAGGAAGCCAAGTTATAAAGTTGACATGACAGAATACCAGTATCCGTCGGTAAAAGAAAAATTCTTAATAGCCATCCCAAGCATCATGACAACATTGATGATGTTTTTTAAATTCTTCCTAACGAACTCCATCTTCATGTCCTGACGAGTTGTTGAGCATTTATGACAAGACTTTGGGAAAAACTCTATAAATAGTCGATGGAAGAACTTCATTTTGCACCCACGATTTGAAGAGAAAAACAGAGTGAAAAATAGAGCGATTGAAGAGAATTCAACAAAGAGACCTCAACTCAATCCAAACACATAGAAAATAGATCATTCACTAGTTTATGGATCAAAGTAAGTACCGAGGGCACCAAAAGAACTCTGTCATTATTTTCAAGAAATCCCTAAATTTCAAGAAAGCCGTAAAACTTGAAAGACGATGGAAACCACCTCCAGAACCACTAAGATCAAAAGTGATAAGAAGAATGTGGTTAGGTTAATCTAGAATAGCACCTATGTAGAGCCCAAATATAAGATATGCCTGGAGATTGCATCACAACCTGATGAATTTGATGCATTTTCCAATATTCCACCTAGGGTTTTGTTAATAGAGGACGTAAGGTCCTATATTCACTATAAGATTGCTAAAATAGGTGATCTGGAGATGGATGAAGCTTACAAGAAGCTTTGTGATGTAGAAGGGAACTTGAAGGAAGAGAACAAACACTTAGAGGTTAAAGGGATAACTAATGCCCTACATTTCCTGAGGGACTTCAAAATTGACTGGATCAGGTTGGTACTTAGCAGAAAGCATGATCAAAAGCAATGGCTAGATCAACCAAAGAAAATCACTAAGGATGTCCTTCATGTTGTAACTAGTTATCTAATAATTGACAAGCCTAAGGCTCACAAGTATCCTTCTAGTCCAAAAGTTGAAAATATTACTAAAGATGAATGGGATAACAGAGGTCTGAAGGTGAACACCATCACCGACGAAGAGCTGAGGTTTAGTGCATGTTTGATTGGGTACAAGATCTTTCAAGAAAGAAGGATGAAAAACATATCATCAACATCAATAAGCATAGCTTAAAAAAATAGTGACCAAGGGCATATAGATGGATCTATGTGCAATCTTGTTGAAATGACTTGATGAGAACATGAATCCAATAAGTTCTGCAAAGACTAACACGTGTAAGTTCGGCTCACTTATCATGTGTATCTTTTTCTACTTTCAAGAATACTTTCCTTTAGTAGGAAAAGTGAAATGGGAAAATAATAATCCAGTGACATTACAGATTAGTGAACTAATTAAGTCATTAGGAGATAATTTTGAATCTGTTATGACTGTATACTTCCTTAAATTCAAGGAAAATATGATGGAAAGAACAAGGATCCCTGACAAACTAATAGAAAAACATAGGGATGAAATATGTTTAATGGTGGATGCAGATTTCACCCACATAAAACTAGGTGTACCAAGAATAGCTTGGTTAGCCCCACTTGATTATGAAATAAATATAGATCAAGCAACCAATGCTATTGATGTATTGATCAATGATCCAATTGACAACAAACAACCAAGGTTTGGAACCTATGAAGAGGCTAGGTCAAAGATAAAAAGAGGCCTATAAATCAAAAATACTGTCAATAAGAAAAATAATATGGTTAAGAATCTTAAAAATATTCTATTGGTCAATGAGGAGGAACAAGAACAAACAAAGGAAGCCGACGAACAGGGCACCATCTATGAAGGGCAAGATGATAAGAAATCAGACTCTGAGGAAACTGAATCTCATACACCTCCACCTCCTACAAAGAAGCAGGGGAAAAGGAGTCAAACTACTTAGAGTGATACCACACCTCTTAAGAAAGGTCAAGTAAGGACCTATAAGAGGAAGCAGCTAGCAAAGAAAACAAAGGAACAAACTGTGAAGACTACACCTACAAAGAGGAGAAAAAGATTGATTAGGACAAAAGCTGACATAGAAGACACAAAAGATGATGAGCCTGATGTGACAAAGAAGAATTTTAGAAATCTAACAATTGATGAGGTTGTTGAATCCATTTCTACACATGGTACAATGATTGATAAGAAAATCAGACAATGAGATACACTCAAACCAGAGGACCAAAATAAGATACAAGGGGCAATCATCAAGTTAATGGTAAAATTGAAATATGTACCAGCTGAATTCATCAACCAAATACCTAAAGAGCTGTGTAACAGATTATCTCAATAATCATCATATGCTCTACAAATAGAAAGAGAAGCAAGGGAGAGGGTACTTGTCACACTTATGCCTCCTGAATCTAAAATAGAATAAATCAAAGAGATAATGAAGAAGCACTTCAAAAAATTTCTAGCCAAGATAAGGGTTTATAATGTGCTAGAGAATAAGTTCATAGAGCTAGATACAATGACCAAGACAAAATGGAGACAACTCCTAGATCTACCAATAGAGTCAACAAGTCATGAGGAACAATTACTTCTCACCGACATACCTCATAGAGAGGAGGAGAAAGAAAAGGCAAGTCCTCAACACATCTCTTTGGACAATGTTGAAGATATGGAGCCAATAGATTTGGAAAAATTCATGGATGATCTTGACATTCAAGACATCACACAATATGTCTCTGATAAAGATCCTTAGAAATAAAATGATGTTATATTTATATCACTTAAGGATCAGATCAAGCAACAACAAATAGAGATCCAAAAAAATAAGGACATGGATGTTCCTTATGAAGTATGGCCAAATACTTCAGCCATTGATACAACAGAACAAGATCCTACAGAGCGAATTCAAAAAGATGAAGTTGTCACTACTCAAAAGGACCAAACCGATGAGCAGGACACCAGTCTAGATATAACCCAAGCTAGGACAAAGAAATATGCCACTATTGATGAAGGCCATCAATATACTAGAGGGTAATGAAGGATCTACTGCAGAAGATACAAGAACACCCAAGGACAAGGGTGATGAAGAAGAAAAAGAAATCACAAATGAAATAGAGGACACAACTGTAGAGCAATCTGTAACTGACGATCAGAAAGATAATTCTACTGATCAAAGTAAAGAAGAAACACAAAAGGTAGAAGAGGAAACACAGAAAGATAAGAGTGAAGAAGCAAAGAAAGATGAGCTGGAAAAGAAAACAAAAGAAAAATCTACAGAGACACCTAAGGTTGACGGAGAGACATCTACACCAAACTGACAAGTGCATCCGGAGTAGAAAACACAAGAATCATCATCAACAAAGCCTTCACCAAGAACTTCAGAGAGGAAAAATGAACTAGGAATGGTAGTTCATACATTTGTGTCCCTACAAGTCTCAAAGAAGAACAAGAGCAAGCATAAGAATCCAGTAACTCTGGATGAAATCATAGAGATTCCAGTTTGTGATCCGAGGACATTGGATCCAACTGAATCGACCAAGTATGCAAGACTCTGTGAGAGGAAGGAAATGCAAGACAAATTGAGAAAAGCCACAAAGGAGGAAAAGGTACTTGAAGTAGCAAGAGGAATACTTAATCAAATAGTATCTGATCTAGATGTTGATTAGACAACCCCAATGCTTGATCAATTAGTGGTACTCATAGATGCAATAATATCTCAGAACATAGATGCTGAGAAGGTCATGGAAGAAAGACTTGAATAGAAATATCAATTCAAGCTAGCAGAAAAAATAAGCTAGGAAGTGGCATTGTAGAAGGTAAAGCTTTCTGAATTGGTTAGCATAATTGATCCAATAATCTCAGAAGCTATTACTTTGATACATAAATTGTCCACACTTGATCAAATCACATAGGAGTATACTGACAAGATAGCACAAATAGATTCTGATTTTCAAAAAAGTGAACAAAGTCTCACAAATTGTGAAGAGGCAATAAAATTGCACAATGAGAAACTCAAACATGCTCGGAAATTGAGACAGGACATACAGATTGCAAAGAGAAATTTTAGAGATGAGGTAAATGAGCTTCAAGCACAACTCTTACTGACACTATCACTACTACAAAAACATATGACAGAGGCCAATGCACTAATAGCCACCCCAGAAATGTTTATCCTAGACAACATTTATGATATGCATGCAAGGCTAGAGCTAGAGCACATGGAAGTAGAAATCCTGAAATAAAAATGGGAGAAATTACTCAAAGACATGAAGAACACCCACTCACATATTCTAGACACATTGTAAGTTACACTGGCATCTTATAAGTTGTACATTTCTGTCATGAGTATCAAATAAAGGGGGAAGTGATATGTACATGCAATTCAGTCAATATAAAGGGGGAAGTGATATAAACAGTCACAGTAAATGAGAGGAAAAAATGATGTACAGTCAAACATTTGAAAGAGAAAAGAATAATGAATGTATAGTACAAAGGCAAGTATACATGTACATATATACTTATACTATACTGATACATACAGTTAGGGGGGGTCATAAAAAGACAAGGATATAAACATATCAGTTCTTGATACTAATGTCAAAGGGGAAGATTGGAGGCATTATATTTTGCCATTAAAGTATATACAAAGAAAAACATGATCTACACCATTAGTTTACACTACACCGACAGACAGGACACATCACTACCCGATGCCAAGGTTATCCACTACTGCCAAGTTCAAAGCATCCTGACAAACTCTATTTAGTGTTACCCGATGACAAAAAGGATAAAGGAAACCGATGAGTAACAAAAGTGCAACCCGATAGAACAAAAAAGAGAGGAAACTAATAGAATAAGGGAACTAGATGATCAGTTCAACAAAGGAATGTCGACAGACTTTTAGTTCAACCGGACGACCAAGAACTGATAGTCAGTTACATCCCGCAAAAAGTGGATCTGACTTTCCATGTCAAATAAAATACTGAAGTTGCATATATAGCTTCTTGATTTGTTTTAAAACCATTATGTGCAGAGGAAGAAATGTATTTATTATTGTTTTAATTAGTTTTACTAATTTAAAACATGCAAACTAAAGATCAAGGTCAAGTTGTAAACCTTGGATCCAAGAGTTAACATTGTAATGCATGATTCTAAGATAGGTCAAATACTTGTATAAATAGATGCTCAATCTATTGTGAACATGTTGTTGTTCGATGATGATTGTATCCACTAAGAGCATCTAAGTACCAAACAAGAGATTTCATGCAGAAGGACATATAAGAATCAAATCAGTTTCAAGAACAAAAACACAGGCTACCAACGAGTAGAAAAAAGGTATTCATCAATCACTATAGGTGATATTATTATAATGAGAGCTTTAATAGATCTGTGATGAGAAATTGTAGATTTAATACAGTTAGGTCAAACATTTGTACTCATTCTAAAAAATGTAGTACACTTAATAAATCCTTTCAAGAAAGGTGGACTTAACGGTCCTATAGTAAATCTCTTAATCGAGTGCACACTTAAATCAGTGTTTCTAAATCTCTTAACTGAGTAGATCTTAACTGGTCTCCACTTTAATACTCCTAAAAGGGTAGATCATCAGAAGTGATCAAATTGTAAGTCTTTACCAGTTCCCTTCCATTCTTCAGATAGTGAAGGTTTGTGGGTGCCATCCCCACCACAATTTTTACTTCCTAACAGGAATTTTTTGTGATATCATATCTTGTGTTATGAGTTTATTACTTTCATGAATGTTTCTATGAATGTTGTAAACAATTAAAGATTATGAATTAATGTTACATGCATAAGAAAGAACAATAGTAAGGGTCGGTAATACAGTAAAGAATGATTGCTAATGATAAATGGTGAAAATAGTTAAAAGTTTTAGAGGTACTAATTCACCCCTCCCCTCTTAGTACTACTTCCCATAATTCCCAACAGAAAATAAGAGACTATTTCAAAGAAAAGAAATCTCATACATAGCTACAACCTAGTAGACAAAATGGACAAGGGTGAATATAACAACCTATACTGGGGCTATGGATTCCCATCCAATAGTAGAGAAAGGTTATACTTGGGATTTAGGGAAAAAACATTTGGGGCTATGGATGCCTGACTGGCAACAAATCTCTTTCCAGGAAGCCTTGGTCTACATGGCGAAGGTTGGGAATAGCTAACAAACATTCTAGTTACCACAATCAAAGCTCAAGGAATGAACACACATGAATACACACTGAGAGACTAGGATAAAACTTCAAAGTGAGAAGTCATTGAAAGATAGTCAACAAAGACATCTCTTGGTTTTCATTTCATTGCAAAAATAGAATCCAAAAGAGTCTTGATGACGAAGAAATGCTTTGTTCATTCCTCCTTTTGTTGGTGCTATTTATCGTGGGTCCACAACACATGCCCCATTTTAGTCCTCTAACAATGGGGACCCCACTTTTTCTTTTGGCTTTTGAGTCCGCCCCTCTCCCGGTTCCTTGAACTAGGATTTTGGGGGGCCTGTTGAGAAGAACAAAGCATTGTTTTTTGGCCTTTTCTTCCTTTCAAAATTTTAGAGGACCCAAAGTACTCCAAAATGTTGAAGGGGAAAAGGACCAAAACCATCCCTTTTGGTGTTTTGGCCTCCAAAATGACTAAAAATCTAAAGGGTAGAACCTTCAGACCTTTCAGTGTTTCGGCCTCCAAAACACCGAAAGAAGACGGGGCCACCTGAATTTTGGCATTTTAGCCTCTAAATCACTGAAGATAGGTGACATCATCCACAGGATATTTAAATACCTAGCCACTTTGTCTTTCTAACTTGTTTCTTGTATTTTCTCCTTTGTGTTTGTTTTTTTGCCTCCCTGCGTGCTCACAGTTTCCTCTCGCCTCCTCTCTCATTCATTGCCATTTTCTCCTCAACCTCGGCTCCTAAGGGTCTTCATTTTCCCCTTCTCCTTACATTTGATAGGTAGGTTTTCTATCTCCCCTTCTTGTCAATCTTTTGTTGTCATTCTTTGGTCTGTTTCGGGTAGGTTTCCTCTATTCAGGTTGTGCTCATCGAAAATCCCTAGGGTTTGTGCCCTTGGGCTTATAGAGGGGTTTCCTTCCCTTTTTCTTCTTTTCTTTTTTGCATTTTTTAGAGTTTAGGATTTTTTGCATCACGACCTAGTCACAGGTTTTCGGCCTTTGAAAGGCCGAAAAATTTCCCTCCCAAAGAACTTTCACCAAAGTGCATTTATCACTTTTGGCAGCATCAGGAGTTTGAACCTCTGAAGTGTTCAAAACCCTTGAAATGTCAAAAGACCAAAATGACCCGAGTTATGGTCTCCATTCTAGAGGTTTCAAACCTCATTGTTGGGTTTTTGGCCTTTTCGCACTCCAACTATCCCTTTGGCGTCCGAAATCCTGAAATGGCCAAAATAACAAAAACTGCATTTATGGCTACTTAAAGAGCCTTTGCTTCTATTTTTCTTTCCTTTCCTTCTTTTTGAGTTTTCTTTCAAATAAAAATAATGATAATTGTATTGTTCTTGTAGGAATGCATGAGAAATGAACAACATCCCTGATGAAGTACCTTTACAAGGGGAATCACCCCCCTTCAAACATCGGGAACAAGCATATAGCGATTACCAATACTAATATCGAGAACGTAGACTGGGATAAGTTCCTAGTAAGGTGTTCCTAGCCAGTGGGAAGGTCTGAAGACTACACCCCCATAGTCTTATTGGGCCTATTTAATGCAATATCTCATCTAGTGGCAGTCATGTCTTCATAGATAATCATGACCCTAGCAAACCACTACATCCCAGATGAAAGGGTAATAAAAAAATAGGACAAGTGGTTCTAGACATAAGACCGGACAACATAAAAGAGGTTTTCCACATCCAAATAGGCGTACATAAGTTCTATGACTTCTTCATAGAAAAGGGGCTCAGATGGTTCAAGAAAAAAAATGAGGATGCGTATGAAATCAAAATTAAGGAATACCTTAAGTAACCTCTCCTAAAGAATAAATTGGACAAGATAGACCTTAGAAGGGGGTATTTAAAAGATGACATCTAGGAAGCGGTAACACTAATAATATGAGTGTATGGACTACCTAAGTCCATCCAACTTGAGGACTGGATGATCCTACTAATAGAGAAGATTAGGAATCGCAAGGCCAGGTTTGATTGGGCAACTATCATAAGCAATAAATTGGATGAGCAACTTATCACAGTTAAGCACAACCCAAAATTCTACATGAGTACATATGTAGTATACTTGTTAGCCGTATGGGTAGATTATCTGGGGCTCATGAAGAGGGGAAAAATCAATGACCTAAATCCATCGCCCGATATTGTATATACAAAACTAGTGAGAAGGGAAGATATTCTAGAAGATAGCCCAGATTATAGGATAGTGAATGATTCTTTCATCTTCACAATCATCAAATCCATTCAAGCTAATTTTGTGAAAAGACAGTCAGAAGAAGTAGCTGCCAAAGTGAGGGCCATAGGGGCCTACTACATATAGTTCAAGACATTCATATAAATCCAAGTGGTAGGATGTACCTTGAACCCAAAGAAGCTGCCCAAGTACCCATCTAATTGGGTAATCATTCTAGAAATGGCCAGTTAGCTCGCAGATGCTTATGAGCACATAAAGGATAAGAAGAAGCACTACTAGGACTTCCCCACTCTCTTAGGCTTGTACACTCTCTAGGACATGAAATTTTGCAAGTCCTTGGTGTTTGAGTGGGATGAGTGCCCTCTGTAACTATACACAACTGTCAGGGGCCGATTTTACCCAATAGGTACATATAGCCATATCATTGGCAAGTTCTATATCCATGAGCCACACCTTGAAGATCACTAGATAAACTGTGTGGATGATCATGAGGTCAGAATCAGGGATTTATGGAGGATATTCCTTACACTAGCACAGGAGACCTTAAAGGCCATAATCCCCCAAAGTTTTGGGAGAAATATTCAGATAATGTGCTGGAATCAATTTATACTGTGGATAATATATACAACAGGCCCATCCTAAATGCAGAAATTGATAAAGATGAGAATGGTTATATTAATTAAAAGGCTTTATCAAATGGATCCTATTCCTATAAAAACATTGATGGATCCACCGAGGAAGGCATATAAGAAACATAGTGAGAGGTCTACTGTACCCCAATACAAGAAGGACCCACCTCAGAAGCTAGGGACACTATATGGCCATGAGCGTGCAATAGAGTATGGTCCAAATTCCTAGGCATAAGGCCCCAAAAACTAGGATGATAGGGTAGATAGATCCTCTAGTTGGATTATCATAGGCCACCCAAGATGAAGGCCCTTCAAGTTCTAGCCAATCTCCCCTACCACTGGAGAAGGGAAGAAAATATACAAAAGGAGGAGAGCTTCTGCTTCTCCTCGACTAGAAAATTTACAAGAGGAGCCATAAGAGGAAGACACCTTTAGTAAAAAGGACAAGGTCTCAGATGGCCTCTCAGAAGAGGAAAGAAAAGGAGATCACAAGGAAACACACATCAGATCCTAAAGAGTAGGACAATCCTTTGGATGCCTTAGGTTTAGATGAGTTCGATATATCTAATTTTGAAGCCCTAGAAGGCTTTGTAGACCAGGGGTAGGATACACCTGATTCAACAATAGGAATAGAATTTGTAACATAGGTTCCTATCCATCCCCAAGTAGTCCTCACTCCACCTATGGCCCAATTTACTAATCCCTCACTAAATGTGTCTATC
Organism: Thuja plicata; assembly: GCA_018584345.1. Classification (NCBI taxonomy): domain Eukaryota; kingdom Viridiplantae; phylum Streptophyta; class Pinopsida; order Cupressales; family Cupressaceae; genus Thuja; species Thuja plicata. The sequence continues at coordinate 543,821 of MU224434.1, read as the reverse complement.
ACAGGGGTGGAATCTAACACTGGCCAAGGGCCTGAAACTCAAGATGCCACAAAGGATCATAATATAGGAGGAGATAAAGCTTCATGAGAGAATTCTACTTCGAATGCACCACCTCACATTCCCATTCCACCAAATTTTATCCCACTTCCCATTCCTACACCACCTTCCCTCCCAACTCCAATGCCAACACTACCTCCCCCAAATTCTACTCTCCCACCTCCCATTCTGACTCTTCCTACTCCTACTCCACCACCATTAGTCCCTTTTCCTTGCTTCATCCAAACTCCCTAGGGGTCAATAAGCACATAAGTTGTGTCTCCCTTAAAAACCACACTAGTAACCATGACTGGCCTCAATGCAGAAGTGTTAATCAGTTCCTCAGGGGATGAAGGCCAAGAAAGTGATGAACAATATTCAATAGTAGAAGAGAGAGGGGAGAAGGAGAAAGGCACAAAGAATAAATACATGTGGGGGAAGGTGGGGAAGAAGTTGAATGGGGGAAAGAATCAAAGAAGGAGGTGACTCTCGGGCCATAAAAATTGGTTTTGATCCTCCATATTGCTGCATATGAGTGAGTTAACACATTTATTAAACCTACTTGGTTTAATAAAGAGATTCAGCCTCGGAAAAGAACTTACACTGATGAAGAGGAAGGAGAAGACACAAGTATGTAATTCTTGGGTCAAGCCTTCCATCAGGTAGAGGCCAACATACCTGCAAGGACCATATCCTATGTCACCCAAGACACTAGGGGTCGCTAGAAAGCACAGGTAGCAGTTCCCTCTACTAGCACCGCTTAAGCACAAGTGACCCCTAAGGATTATACATTTGAAGAGGTAGATCTAGGGGTGCCTACTAGGGAAGGAAGCAAGACATTGGCAGCCCTAGGGATTAAAACATGCTCTAGGATTCATGAGAAAAGACGAGGAAACCATCAAGTCCTCAACAGAGAAAAATGAGGCTCTAAAGAAGTTCATTCATAATATGGTGGGTCCTATTGACCCAATTTTCTTGGAGGCCTCATTATAGGCCGTGTTAGAAAAGAGAGACACTCTAGATTTACCAGTAATTGTGACCCCTTCCTTCATTCAAGCAAGTGCTGATTGGAAGAATGATTTTGAGCAGTACGGAGAAGGGGCTATCAGGCTAGTATTTGTGTGCATAAATGTTGTCACACTTCTATGAATCATTCCATTCAAGGTTTCTCAAGAATTAGGCCTCAAATATCGATCCATAGCTCTCTAGTCATGGATGTGTAAAAATATAAAATGAAGGCCCTCA
>MU224434.1:516244-532666 GCA_018584345.1 Thuja plicata | reverse complement strand
ATATATATGTATACACACACACACACACACACACACACACACACACACATATATATGAGTTATCTTAAAATCAATTATAAATAAATATCAATTGTAATTTTGTCATTAATAGCTATTATTTCTTCATGTAATTGACAAGAGAAATTAATTTTAAAAGTATCATCAGTCAAATAACTTACTATATAATTGACATGAAACAATATAGATGTAACTAATATTGACTTGAAGATTAACTATAAAAAAATCATCTATCTAACCATGACATATTAATTTAAAATATGAAATATGGATGTACAAATAACTATATCATTATCCATTAGTGAACATATGACTATACAACTATGAAATGAATTCAAAAAAAAATTGGATGAATAAAAGTGAACTCGTGTTTTATAATTCCAAAATTGGACGAATACAAGTGTGCATTGAACTGCATAAATATTTCATGTCTGTGTTCTTCTAGAGGTTCGACATCATAAAAATGAATATTGAAATGTTAGAAAATGTGTATTTAAATGCAAAGTTCATTTAACTTGTCAATTATCATTTATGTTGAAAATTTAAATCTAGGACCCACAAGTTAAATAAATGAATTACACTCACCGAGTATTACAACTTTGATTAGCCAAAAGTTGTAAAACCCACAAGTTGACTGACATCTATGTTGTCCAATTGTACTTGACACCTAAAAACCAAAGTAATTAGCTCTACATATGAGACTTGAAAGAAAACATCTACATACAGAATTACATATAAAAATTAAAAAAACAAAAAAAAACTTACATGTATAAATTTGATTCAACCTAATGTACAATCAACATCCTCTCTTTTATGCAATGCATCTATGATTACCTCATGATCTTCCATAGTAAGTGTACATAATATTTTATTAGAAGGTCTCCCTTTTTATCTTTTCAATTTGATATTTGTTGCCACTACCAAATGGGAGTAGTGTATAAGCTTCTTTTTTGATTGGTAGTCTTCAAAAGCTGGCAAACCATTCCTTCTTGTTTGGTATTTTCATAGCCATGTACCAACAACCACAACAGACCCAATTAGATACTAAAACCCATCATTCATCTACTTCATGACATATCAACATTTTCTTAGGTTCTACACATCGAGCTAGCCAATACTCAGTCTACTCTTCATTATCCTCGGGTGCAACAACAACATACACATGTCTTGAAAAACAAAATTAAGTACATTTATAAATAAAAATTCTTAGACTTTTAATTCAAATACAATAATGAATTATATGACATACATTAATTATGTAATATAAATTTTACAATAAATTGAATTAAATTACTAGGTTGTATGAGGTTTGAAACACGATCATAATCTTCTCATACAAATGCATGATTTAGGTCTTCATTTATTATATCATATTGATCATGTGTCTCACTAGGTGTTAAGGATTTTTGTTTCCATTCTTCAACCCATTCCATATTCTCGCATTCTTCCCATTCACACGCAACACAAAATTGACAAAAATATGCAAGCTCCCAAGTCCATATAGTCCAAGTGTTAGAATTAGAACTCCTAAATGGATGTCATTTAGCTCACCCATTGATTGTATCATAATCATACCTTGAAAGGATAATCTTCTCCTCAACTAGCCAAAAGAAACATCTGATTGTAGAGTTATGAATTAATCTTATAGACAAACTTGTTTTACACCATTCAACAATTGTACGCGCATCTTTAAATTTTTCTTTTTCCTCAAATTTGTGTTGCTATCTTTAAAGGGCTCTCTTAACACATGCACCAACACCATCGTCTTCTCCTTTACTATTTCCATTCTAAAAAAAACTCCAAATATGTTGGATATTAATTTTCTTATGTGTCCTACTAGACCAATAAAACATTCTATCATTCTTGAAGTGCCCTATGCAATTATCTAACCATATTAGATGTTGTATTATATGAATTTCTCTCTCCCTTCAAATTAAAAGGTCTTAATGATAGAAAAATGGAAGGATATTGTACTGAGAGGGGAGGGGTGAATCAGTGCCCTTAAATTTTTTTATCAATTAACCTTTAGTAACCATTTCTTGCATAATCGACCATTGTTGCCTTTATACTTCATGCATGCAATATCATAGCTTAAATGTAATTGTATGAAAACAAACATTGAAAAATTCATGAAATGCATTAACACATGACACAAGTATTTGGTAATGCGGAAACCCTTGTTAGATGGTAAAAACTGCAGTGTGGATGAAACCCACAAAGCTTCACTATCTGCAGAAAGGAAGCTGTCATGTTAGGGCTACAAGTTGTGATCACTTCTGATGATCTTACCCTGTTAGGAGTAACATGTCAGACTTTTTAAGTCTACTCGGTTAGGAGATTTTAGAAACACAATGTATGTATGCACTCGGTTAAGAGATTTACATAAAGACTGTTAAGTCCACCTTCTTGAAGGATTTTACTTCTTACTACAATTGTTAGAGAGTAAAAAATATGTATGACCCGATAGATTTCAATCTTGAATTGCTAATTATAGATCCATTAAGTTCAAAAAATATATGTATCACCTATTTTGATGAATAGTACCTCTTTTCTACTCGGTAGCCTTGAATGTAGTTCTTCATAACTGAATTATTCTTTATCTGTTCTTCTACATGAAAACCTTTGTTTGATCCATAGATGTCCTTGGTGGCTTCTATCATATTCTTCTTGATTGATTAATACATCTATATATACAATATTTTGACCTAATTAGGTTTCACGCTTTTCAAAAGAAAACTCTAAGATCAAAGGTTTACAACTTGACCTTGATCTCCTAGTTTGAATGAATACAATCAATTTAAGGAATTGAATCCATCATTTATGATTTTTTTAATCCACAAGAAAAAGTTTTCCAGCTAAGCCTAAATCTATTCTAAAGACTAAAGTGATTTAGCTGATGTGTAGTTCAGATCCATGTTTCCTAATGAAATGTTGTCTCTTGGTGTAGATTGGTGCTCCGTGATGTCTTTGTATACTGGTGCTTGGTTGTGTCTCTATAGAATGATGCTCGGTTAATATACTTCTTGGTGTTTAAAACATTTCAGTTACCACTACCCTTGGTAATTATTGCACTCGATAATCACTATTGCCCGATGAGTGTTGTCGCTCCATGACCATGACCGACCAAAACTGTCTACTTGTATACTAATGACAAATTCTGATCCTTTAACGATTATCAATCTCCCCCTTTGGCATTAGTATCAAAAACTGATATGTATAGTATATACACCAATTTTTTTGTTTCTACAATGACTCCCCCTATATGCATGCCTCGGTATGTAGATACAATGTATGTACATGTTTCCCCCTATTTTCAACTTAATGAAAAAGATGTATAAATTATAGCTTGTAAGTATGTGTGAATGAGATTGCTTAATAGATTCCACCAGCTTCTCCCATTTCTTCTTCAGGTTCTCTAGAGTCATTTTCTCCAATGTGATTTGAGCATGCATGTCATAGATGCTCTCTGCTACTGACATCTCTAGGGTGGCAATTAGTGTCTTTTATGTAGTCATATGTGTTATCAGCAATGTGAGATTTGGGAGTAACATAACTTGTATCTTGGTTACTTCATCTCTGATTTTGATTTCTTCCTTTTGTATTTCAATTCTTAATCACTTAGATTGAAGTAGCTTTTCATAATGCAGTTTGAATGAATTTGGCTTAGTTGAAAGACTTTGTGCACTAGCTTTTAGATCTTCATTTAACTTAGCTATTTGTGCATCATGTTCGGTGATCAGGTTTTCAATAGTACATAAATTTTGAACTAAGGTAACTAGTTATTAAATAATAGGATCTAATGTAGTTATGAGTTCAGAAAGTTTGACCTTGTTTACTGCCACTTCTTGGCTAGTTTTCTCTATTAGCCTGTAGTGATACTTTTCTTCTTCTATTTCCTCAATGACCTTTTCAGCGTCTACATTCTATTGTGTGATTGCCTTGGTCAGAACTGCTAGTTGATCAATGATGGGTGAATTTTGATCAATCTATGTGTCAGGAACTACCTGTAGTAGAATATCCTTTTCTATTTCCAGGACTTGTGTATTTTTGTGTTCCATTTTGAGCTTGTCCTATTGTGCTTTCCATTTTCATAGCTCCCCATACCTTGATAATGACTCGGGATCAAGTGTTCTTGGATTGCAGTCGGGTATGTCTATTATCTCATCAAGTGTAATAGGTGCTTTACTTTTCATGTTCTTCTTCTTCAGAATGTTGCTTGATGCAGGGGAATGAGGTATGATAGCAAGAGCCCCTTGTTGCTCAGTTTCTGTCATTTATTGTTTTGGAGGTGTGGTGCCTTAGCTAGGTTGTTCCATCAGTAGCTATTGGTTTTTTTTAGACATCTCTACATAAACCTTGTGTCTATCTGAAACCTTGTCTACCTTTCCATTGTCCTCAGTGGGTGCATCACTCAGTTTATCTTCTCCACTTTTATTTGTCTTATCCCCTTGTTCCTCACCTTTGTCCATTGGTATGTCTACTTCAATGTCAGGAGGTGTGTGTTGTGACTCAGTCATTATATTTATTTCTTGCATCAATAAAGGCATATTTCCTAGTATATATCCCTGTGCAACATCATTAGTTTCCTTTTAAATTATTTTCTTGGTGGCAACATTGACTTCTTCATCAGCCTTGACATTATCATCAGAATGTCCATGAGTTATATCTTGTATTGTTATGTCTGTTGTTTCTCCTAATGATTGCAATATTTGAGGAATATCATCCATGGCCTTACTTTCCTCTATGGTTAAGTCAATTGGATTGACATCCTCAGTGTCATTGATGAAAATGTTCTCAGGGCTCGGTGTAGCCTCCTTCTCGGTGTGAGTAGTCTCGGTTATAAATAGCACCTGCTCGAGTGGATTGAAGATTTGTGTCCAAATATTTTTTCTTTCTATGTCAATATCTTCGAGCTTGTTCTACAATACCTTGTAAGCTCTTGTTTTTGCAGAAAATTCCTTGTCAAGAACTCCTTAATTTTTGCATCAATTTCTTCAACTGTAGAGTCAAGCATGAATGTAGTATGGGATTTCTCCCTTGTCTGTTTTTTCATATGCAATGCATATGTCCACCTAGCTGATATTTTATCTTGTAGCTCCTGTGGAATATGAATACCAAATTGTAGAGGTACATATTTGTAAGCTACCATCATCTTAATTATTTCTTCCTCTATTTTATTCTAATCCTCGGTAGACATATTTACCCATTGTCTAATTTTATGATGTCGTAAGTGGCCTATGTTGATGATTGACTCTGCAATTTCATCAATTGTCTTTGGTATTTTGGCCTTTTCTCCTTGGATACTTTCTTCTCTCTTATATGCTTCACTATCATCCTTTTCTTCTTTACCTCTTATATATTTCTTTCATTGTCTCAACTCAGTTGAGGCTTTAGGCTTTCTTTTCATATATGTTCTTACTATACCTTTCGTCAATGGTGGTGAGTCTACCTTAGTTGTTTTTCTTCTTGTCCTAGATGTTTCTGTTACATTAGTAACTTTTTTTTTCTTGGCCTTTTGTGGCTCTACATATGATTCTGTAGACTTAGAATCACTTACTTCTTTACCTTCACCGATGGGTGACTATTCCTCGGTGACATCTATTTTTTGTTCTAACTCTTCTTTAGTTACCGAGAGTTTATGCTTAAGTGTTTTTACCATTTGTGTTGGTTTCTTCCCTATTTTATTGACTATTAAGATAGTCTTTATTATTTATTTGGCTTCCTCATATGTACCAAATCTGCTTACAAATTTGTCAACTGGTTCATTTAGTAGGTCTTCAATGGATTTTGTAGTAAGATCTATGTCAATCTCATATTCCAATGGTGGTAACCATGCTATTCTTGGGTTGGAAGCTTTAACGAGTGTGGTGTGAGTGTCAAATACAAAGCATATCTCATCTTTGTATTGTTCAACCAACTGTGCAAGAATTCTCATCTGTTTCTACATCCTATTCTCAAATGTTGTAAAGTAGTCATCCAACAGTGGAATGAAATTGTCTCCTAGTGATTTAATGTATTCACTAATCTATGTTGTTAACGGTTAGTTGGTGTCCCAAGTGACATAACTGACTGAAGGAAAGAAGTTCTGAAAGTAAAAGAATGTGCACATTAATAGGGAATTGAACTTATATGTATTAGATTGTGTTGATCTAATTGTTCTCATGTTTTCCTCTAGTTGTTTTGATAGTAGCTCAGCTAGGTCCAATTGCACACCTTTCAATACTATCTTGTATGCTGTGTCAACTGCTCCACAAGCAACACTGTTCATTCTTATTTCTTGAAAGATCTTGTATCCAATCACATATGCACTAAAATTCATTTCAGGGTTGGCGATTGAATTCAATTTTAGACCTCTGTCTTCCCATTTGACTCCAGTTAGTTTTTTAATCTCAGGACATCCAGGGTTCCTTAGGTATTTTTCCTTCTTGGTGATTGGGTAACCAGTCACTGCATGAATTACATCCTTTGTGATTGCCTTAGGTTTGTCTAACCACATTTTACCATTATGCAGTCAGCTAAGCACAATGCGTATCCATCCTATTTTGAATTCTTTTGGGAACATTAGGGCATTGGTTAACCCTTTTACTTCAATGTGTTTATACTCATCATTTAGGTTTCCGTCCTTGCATAGCTTTTGATAAGATTCTTCATGTTAAATGTCTCCTATCTCAGCAACTTTGTAGTGGATGTATGCTCAGATGTCTTCAACCAGTAAAAACCTAGGTGGGATACTCAAAAAATCTCCCTTATCGTTAGAATGTGTAGAAACCTCAGGGAAGAACTTGTAGTTAGGTTCTTCATAGGTTGAGTTCTTGATTAGAATGACCTTTTCTTTTTCCATCTTGATCTTCGTGGTTCGGGAAGTGGTTTCCATTATTTGTCAAATTAGGGATTTTCACAAATAAATTGTTATCTTGGTAAGTCTAGATACTCACTGGATGCTTGTTGAGAATGCTCGTGATCTGTTGGAGTTTCTTTAAAAGTGATGTGAATTGCTTTACAATGTTGTCTCTCTGAATCACTTCTTCACTATACAATTTGCTCTTTAACACTGGGTGAACGAATGAGTTCATGTTTGCCCTTTTTATAGATAAATATACCCTAAGTGATGCATTAAATGCTTCACCTACCACTTGGTTGAAAAATCATAGATGCTGGGTTAAAACACAAAATTCTTCAGCTCGATGAATATATAATACTCGGTACAAAGTGTTAACTCGATTGTCTTCCACATGTTTACTGATGATGCTCATTATATTGTGTCAACTCGGTTATCTTTCACATGTATATCGACGTGCAATTTGTGCTCGGTTCATATTAACCGACCAGACTAGATTCACATAAAATAACATGCAATATCATAGTGCATCTTCATGCTAATTTGGCATATTCTCAATGAACATAAGAACTAATGTAAAATACAACTTTGTAGAGTGCAGTTCCATACTTACTTGTATTGCTTAGGTGCGGGTGGTAGAATCACCTTATCAATTAGATGAGATGTCACCAGCTGTAGTGCTTTGTCCAACATTATCATTGTTTGAAACTCTCCTCCACATTTGATTTCTCATTCTCTTGATGTCTTCAATAGTATTTCCTTTTGCAAAAGTGCTTGACTCTATCACTCAGTCTCTGCAGTCCTTTCTTAATTGACCGACCTTATGACACTGTAAGCATACCATTCCAGGGTTAGTCCATTTTCTAGATCTTCTTGTCCATTTCCTCATACCGTTAGTAGCTATATGTCCATATCTACCACATACTGTGCAATTTACCCAAGTGTTGTAATCCCAAACATATGTATTACTGACTCTTCTTGGTTGATATGATTTTTCTTGTTCTTTAGGTTTCTAGACTTTCTTTTTCCTTTTCCTATATTCATGAGATGTGTGGACATGTATGTTGCAAGCAGAACAATGTTTTTCCATGTAAGATTTCTTTTTTGGTTTGTTCATCATAGATCTGCATTCCTGTGCTTTGTGTCCATGCTTGTTACAATTATAACAATTACCTATGAATGTAGAAGTAGTTTTAGGAATACATTTTTCTCTGATCTTGAAAACATTTGATGTGTGGCCTGGTTTTACATAGTGATTACATGAATGCTTCTTTGGTCTTGTATTTGTGTAGACATTCCTTTGATCATCATGGTTTGATGATTCTCCATGCTCGGTATACCCTAAACCGATATTGTTGTTGAGTCTTCTTTGTCCATTCAGAAATTCATCTATTCTTTTTGTACTGTCTTCATCTTTCTTGATCATATCATTATGTTGTTGTTGAATCTTCACTTTATGCTTCAATTTCTTGTTTTCTTTTCTTAGTTCACCAACAACTTCTAATTTTCCATTAAGTTCTATGTTCACTCGATCGGCCTCATGACTCATAATAACTATTTGGTTGGTGATCTCAATGTGATGTTTAGTAAGTCTTTGTATCTAAAATTCTTTCTCTTGCAATTTTTTAGTAATCTTTCTCCTGTCATCAATAGCCAAAGCTCTTTCTTGTTCAACTTGTCTTGTATTATTCAAAACATCAATCATTCTTACCATCTGTGTCTCTTGACTGATCTATAGTACTTTTACTTGTTCATTCAGATGTTGATTGAATTCATTTAGATTTGCAATGGTTCCTTTAGATGTGTCAGATGTATTACTAGATCTAGATCAAGATTCAGATGAATCAAATAGGTCACGTATCTCTTCTTCATGATAGTCAGTTTCATTGTAGCGAGATGCCATGACTTTTCTTTCAGCCAATAAATTTTTCATTTTGATTCTTGCTTCTTTGTATTGCTCAAAGAAAATTTGCATTTGCAACTTCTGATTCTCAATATTTTTATCAAGCATATACCTTTCCATTGTATGATCTTTTCTCTCAAGTGATTTAAAATTTTCTAAATAAGAGATCTATCTCTGATATGAATTGTTGGAATAATGGAAGGGTGTTGTACTGAGAGGGGTGGGGTGAATCAGTGCCCTTAAATTTTTTTATCAATTAACCTTTAGTAACCATTTCTTACAGAACCGACCATTGTTTCTTTTCTACTTCATGCATGCAATCTCATAGCCTAAATGTAAATGTATGAAAACAAACATTGAAACATTCATGAAGTGCATTAACACATGACATAAGTATTTGGTAATGTAGAAACCCTTGTTAGAAGGTAAAAACTACTGTGGGGGTGAAACCCACAAAGCTTCACTATCTGCACAATGGAAGGTGCCCGCTAGGGCTATAAGTTGTGATCACTTCTGATGATCTTACCATGTTAGGAGTAACATGTTAGACTTGTTAAGTCTACTCGATTAGGATATTTTAGTAACACAATGTATGTGTGCACTCGATTAAGAGATTTACATAAAGATTGTTAAGTCCACCTTCTTGAAGGATTTTACTTCTTACTATAATTGTTAGAGAGTGAAAAATATGTATGACCTGAAAGCTTGCAATCTTGAATTGCTGATTACAAATCCATTAAGTTCAAAAAATATATCTATCACCTATTGTGATGAATAATACCTATGTTCTGCTCGGTAGCCTTTAATGTAGTTCTTCATAACTAAACTCTTCTTTATCTGTCCTTTTGCATGAAAACCTCTGTCTGATCCATAGATTTCCTTGGCGGCTACAATCATCTTCTTCTTGATTGATTAATACATCTATATATACATGATTTTGACCTAATTATATATTTCACGCTTTTCAAAAGAAAACTCTAAGATCAAAGGTTTACAACATGACCTTGATCTCCTAGTTTGCATGAATACAATTAGTTTAACTAATTAAATCCATCATTTAAACTTCTCTTGATCTACAAGAAATAGTTGTCCAACTAAGCATAAAGCTATTCTAAAGACTAAAGTGTTTTAGCTGACGTGTAGTTCAGATCCATTTTTCCTGGTGAAATGTTGTCTCTCAGTGCAGACTGGTGCTCGGTGATGTCTCTGTATACTCGTGCTCGGTTGTGTCTCTATAGACTGATGCTCGGTTGATATAATTCTCAGTTTTCAAAACATTTTTGTGACCACTGCACTTGGTAATTATTGCGCTCGGTAATCACTGTTGCTCGATGAGTGCTATCGCTCGGTGACCATGACCGACCAAAACTGTCTGCTTGTATACTAATGACAACTTCTGATCCTTTAAGGATTATCACTTAAAGAAATACTAGACAAAATCTTATGAGTGTAATTTATTATCACTCATATAGAAATGATACTCTTTTAGAAAAATTCGATCCTCTTTTATACTATCAGGTGCATGCCTATAGATAATATGAACAAAAAATGTTACTTGTACTCAATTATAATATTGCGGTTGGATCTCATATTATGGTGCAAGTGTGTAGTTCTTTGCAAATTCAACGAGTTAAAATATAATACTAATTGGAAAATTATCCTTGGATATGGAAAATTGTCCATCAAGCCATCTAACAGTTTGAGAGTGTTTCACAGATTTAGGTACAACCTTACTCTTGAATTCATTCATAAATTCATGAACACTAGAACTTTTTCAGTAATTAGATCGCACCATTTTTTAACCTTTCCATCCTTCAATGGATACTCAATAGTTTTAAATCTTTTTACATCAACTAATTGATGTCCAAAATCAATTGAAAAATCTTCATGCAAACATTCATCTAAAAATGTAAGATTGCCACATACATGTCACATACACCACAAACACATGCATTCAAAAGAAAAAAAATGTTCGTTAGGTGGGTTACAAAATAAACCTCATATAAAATCCTTTACAGTTTGAGGTGGTATATTTATACCACATTCCTGCAACATTTCAACAGTATGCATGGTAGAATGTATAGATTAATGTACTTCATAATGATATTGAAATTGAACATGATTTTTTCAACAACACTTGACTCTTTCCTTGTTAATCCTTACATACCATGGTTTACATTTTTCAAAATGTCTTTGACTAATACTAATAGTTAACACCTTCACATCCAAATTTTTTGTATACAATTCAGTTTCAGTCATATCCAAAAGTTGTTTTGGATGGGATTACAAATTTCTAAGCCGACTCTTAATTTAAGAACATCTCTGGCATTAGGTGATACTCTTGTATTATCATTCCAAAAATTTTCAATCAAAGTTTTGACTTCTCTAGTAAGTTTCATGTCAAACCTCGGGAGTCTTCCACTAAAGATCCACAAATGGTTTGCCAGAACACTTTCAAATTTAACTCTTCTCTTTACAACCCTTGATAATTTTTTATGATGAATATTGAAATATCCACTTATGTTTGTCACCATTCTTTTATTAGAAGTGGTTTTGTTTACTAAAGTTATTGTTATTGCTCATCGTGCTGCATTCTTATCTTTGGAACAACTTTTCTTTCTGATGGTGTCCAAGGAACTAGCAATAGTTGATATAACTTTTTTTATAGACTCATCCTTGTATTTTACATAAATGCCTAACCTCTTCATCAATTTTCACATTTTATTCATTTTAATTATTTGTAACATTAATTGACATTGAAACCCAAATTTCTTATTATAAAAAATTGTCTAAACAATCTAGTCACGTGTGTCCTCATTTTTCTCCATGAAACCAAACCATGTAGATTGTCTAACACATCACTTTTAATTTTAAAATTTTCATTCATTTCATTATCATTCAAAGGGGTTTCTTTCTCAATTGGTGTTTCTATGTCTACATCCACATTGTTGATTTCAATTGTTGTTTGATTGTCAATTTCAATTGGGGTTTAAATTTCACTTTCAATTGGGGTTTAATTTTCAATTCCTTTATAATTATGATTAACATTACTAATTTGTGGTGTTTGATGTGCAATAAAATCCATTACTTTATTTTTAGGAAAAAAATCTAAATGATTTAAAGAGTAACCTGCCAATACAAAAAGATCAAGTTTTTTATTAGAATAACTTTCATTTAGCTGTGAAGACATACATGTATCCAATATTGTATTAGAAGATGCACCTGAATTTGCTCCTATTGTATTGTCTTCTTTAACCTCTACATCCATCATGATGTCCTTAATTTTCTCCTCTTCTAGAACAAATTTTTAACTCAATGCTCCAATATTATTCAGTTTTTGAATTCATGCTCTTCTTTCTCATTGTCATTTTGTCTCCTCTCTATTTTCTGCAACCTCATCAGCTATCACAACCTTCCTTTTCCTCTTTCTTTGTTTCTTTTATCCCATGTTTGCACCAAAATTTGAAGTCAAATTATTCTCTTCATGTCAGATCTAAAACAAGACAAGACAAGATAATGTTGATTCAAAATATTCTTTCTGCAGCACATATATTTAATAAAAATGATTGAATAATCGTCAATCATTGCTCGATCAGGCCTACTGTCCTATTTCTTTACTTCAACAGATATTTAAGAAATAAGAACCCATTATTTAATTGGGTGCCCATTTCTTAAAACCAGGAGTGGGAACTGTACTGCCACCCTATTTTTTGGTTTGGGATAGGCTTTGTCCCATGAAGCCCATGCTTGGCCTTGCAAAAATATGGCTAAGGCACTAGAATATAAAATTTTTGTCTTGTCATAATTTATTGGAGGTCTTCCCGAATGATTTTTTCAACAAAACAAAAACACATTACACTTCTTATTGTATAGATTATAAAATATAAGTTTAATAGTGATATGACTAATTCTAGTATTTTTACAATATTTATTAAGCCAAAGTGGTACTTAAACTTGAAATAGTAAGGTTAACTTAAATTTTAATAACTTTTTTGATTTTACGTTTTTGAAAAATGAATTATATGACATCAATCTACATAGAATTACCTTCAAGATAAAAAAAAATTTGAAAAAGTGAATTTTTCATCAAATTATGGTGGCCATACACCTAAGGTTTCAAAAATATAGTTTACAGTTAATTAAAAATTTTAAAAACAAGTATTCAGTACAAAAAAAAAATATTCTCATCAATCTTTGATGGTTTAGGTACCTTTCCCAAGAAGGATTCACAAAAATTCATTTATTTACTTTAAAATAGGGTGGTCATACACATGTGATATGGGCTTGAAACAAACATTTTGAAAAGGGGTTTGTAAACATGCCTACTAAAATGCACTTTTTACCATGTGGGTATTGAAATAAATTACATATTTGAAAATTAGACTCCGAGCACTAAATTTTCTATTACAAATTTTTTTCTGAGATTCAAAATTTAAGTGCCTCAAATTTTGACATCAATTGATAGAAAATTTGAAAAACATGGAAAACACTTCCACTTTTTTCCCAAAAGTGGGACTCAACCTCTTCCATCCATGCTACTATCCACACAAAAAATACATTTTTGGGTATTCCAACTTAGGTTATACTTATGAATTCACTCAATGATTTTTCTGAGAATATTAACATGATCTTTGCGAGAAATAGATTTAGCCAACATGTCATCAAGATTATCTTATAGGATTTTGTGTATATAATCATGAAAGATAAGATTCATAATGCATTTATAAGTAGCACAAGAATTCTTTAATCCAAAAGGCATGACAACCAAACAAAAGGATTCATGCGGTGTTATGAAAGCAATTTTGTATTGATCTCAAAGAGGAATGAAAATTTGATTATATCTAGAACAACCATTCATAAAGGATAATAAGGAATGCCCCACTATAGAGTTAACTATCATATCAATGTTTGGAAGAGGAAAATTTTATTTTAAAGAAGATTTATTGAGATCCCAAAAGTTAGTACACATTTAGATCTCATTTTACACTTTATCCATAAACACAATGTTTGAAATCTAAGAGGAATAATCAATAGGATGGATAAAGCCATATTTTAAAAGTTTTCAATTTTAACCTTAACAAGTAAAGAAATATTAGGATTCATCTTTCTAATATTTTTCTTTACTGGTTTACATTAGGAACTAAGAGTGTGTTATGAGTGAAAATTTTAGAATCAATTCTAGGCATGTAAGAATATGTCCAAACAAATATACAGGGAAATTCATGAAGAAGAGAAGAAAGATTTTGTTGTTCATCTACATCAAGATATTTTCCAATTTTATCACCTTCTTTCCATTTGTACATCAATTGTGTCAGTTATCAAGAGATTACTTCATTGAGGGACATCGATAGGAAAATGGAACTCATGTATCTTCTCTATATCAAGATCTTCCCCAAAGTAGGATTTTTTATTTAAATAGTAAGGAAAATCATAATTATGATGATAACGATGAAGATGGTCTTAATATCCTAAGTGTTGAATTGGATTGGTATTGTTGTCATTGATGACAAAAACTATGGTCTGGAACATTGTGCTCTAGTTGGTGAACACTGTTATATGGTGACTTGCTAATGAGCTATGTGAAGTTATTCCTCACTATGGTTTTGGGAGTATTTTTTGTTCAAGATAGTAGTACATATTTATGAGGATCAATCTTTTATTGGCTTCTCATTTCCAAATCTTTCTCTGGGTGTTCCTGCTATTCAGACATTCATACAACATGTTATATAATTTTTGATATGTTATTCATGTTCTTCCGATGAGTTGTGAATTTGATGATAACCAGAAATGGTCCTGGTTGTGGCATACCCATAGGCATTGGAATATATCTTATAATTTCTTTCAGTAATTTTTCTTTGTACCATACATATCCTATGCTTGACCTATTTATGGGTATCATGGTAACATGGAGAGAATATCCTATATGCAACCTATATTTTGAGTCTGATGATAGCATGTTGTGCTTTAATGAATATTCCAATTTTTTTATTCATGCTGACATGTTTTGGTTGGCCGACTCATTATGGAATTATATCATTTCTATGAGTAAATATTTAGAACATCATTTTGGTTCTATAGGATGATGGATGAGAAGGAAGAAGATGTGGATTGTAAAATGATGTGAAAGTGATAGTCAATGAAAGAAGATATAATACAAATTTTGAGTGAAGAGGTAGAAAAGGGTTTTGGCAGTTGATTCTCATTTGGATCTGCTACAAATAGTTACTATTCTATTAACCAAAACTAAATACATGCATGTCCAAATGTAATTCCTTCAGTTCAAGTTTTCATTGTAAGATTAATTTTTGTATTAAGCTGTGATAGTTGGTTTATGTATTTAGGGAAGTTAGCCCAACTGACAGTGAGCCAACTAGCAATGAGCCTTACATGCAGTGAGAAAACCAACAATGAGCCTTTGTAAAAATTATCTTAACCAATTTTTATATACACAAGAACTAGCTTATCCATGGTTTTTCCCATCTTGGGTTTTTCATGTAAGTCTAGTGTTCATTCTGTATGGTGTTTCTTATATGCTTTCCTGATTACTCTTTTTTTTATTTATCTAATTATATTTACATTCCTATTGGATCAATTAAGTTTAAAAATATCTTGGGCTAATTGACTCACCCCCCTCTCAGTTATCTAAGGTTTTTCAACAATTGGTATTAGAGCTTGGTCCTTTGTAGATAAAGCTTCACCACTAGAGGGAGACATTGGCAGGTTAAACAAATGGCTAGAGACTACTATTCTGATAAAGAAATAAAGATAATGCTAGATTATATATAATGCACAAAATCTTAGAATTAAGAACACAAATAAAACATCAAGTAGGAAAAAGTTTTTATCTCTAAGCTAAGGGACCAAATTTTAAAATTCAAGGATAGACATGACTTTGTGTGAGCCAAGAGCTAAAGGAATTAAAAGAGAATGTTGCAAATCTGAAACTACAATTGGATGCATGCAAAAATACTTAAGAATTTATCAAGAAAGAAAAAAGGAAGAATGGAAGAAGGCCAAAGGATATCTTTAATATATTATCAAGAAGAAGATGGAAGAATGGAAGAAAATTGAAGAGGAACTCAAAGATATTATCAAGAAGAAGGATGATGAAAATGAGAAGCTGGATCAAGAATTAAGGAAGCTGATATCTCAAGAAATTTTTTATGAGAGTAGCACTATTTTGGACCAAATTTTGTCCCTACAAAAAATTCAAAAGGATAAGGGAGGACTAGGTTTCTGTTATACACTAAATTTGCGCCTCTGATCTCAAGCTCTCTTGGTCGTGATAATCCAGTATAACAAGGGAATCATCTCCAGGTTGTGGGACCTATGCTAACTGAGATGAGACCTCCAGATTCTAGGCTGGTTCCTCTTGGATAATCACCTTAATTTTCTTCTGAACAGGAAAGTAAACTTTTGAGGGAAAGGGATAGAAGGATTGCATGAAAGGGAAATGACTGAAAGAAAACTACCTACTAGGTGATGCATTGAACTTAGGGCTTGGATCTCAGTATAGAGGAATGAAATTAATGGAATAACCAGGTCAAATAAGTTACAACTCACTAGATAGGCTTGCATAAGTATTTCATAGGAAGGTCTGAACAAAAGACTCGACCTATGACCTGCAAACAAACATCCTTCTCTGCAACCAGGTGTAGGAATG
>MU224434.1:487391-507211 GCA_018584345.1 Thuja plicata | reverse complement strand
TAGGCTTGCATAAGTATTTCATAGGAAGGTCTGAACAAAAGACTCGACCTATGACCTGCAAACAAACATCCTTCTCTGCAACCAGGTGTAGGAATGAGACAAGACTGCTAGGGGCTGAAGTATACCCGCAAAACATCTAAATCAGATCAAACACAATAACCCATAGACTTATAGAAAATGAGAGGAACTAGGAACCCCAGTGTCCATTAACAACATTCATAAACTTTGATCCAATAAGAGATGATACAAACAAAGAAGCATAGGGATATGAAGGATTATCACAAAGTACTTCCAACAACTCGCATGATCAATGAGAAGATTACAGAATGTAAGAGCCAGAGGGCAGAAATAATGCCTCAGATAACTCCTGGAAAGAACGAATTCTTTTTACAAAATGCCAACTCCTTCTTCCTCCTAAGGCTCTCAAAAACTCTTTAAATACATCCACCTCCAACTGCACGCAGGCAGGAGTCTCAAAACCTAACTAGGGTTACAGATTTACAATGTACTAATTGACCCTAGGACAAAATCTAATCTGGCCATAAATGCATCGAGTGAATCGAGCAGATCAGACCCTATCTTTTTTCGCCCATCCCTGTACTGGATCATGCCCGTAGACACGCAACCTGAGTCCATGAGCTATACTCTGCAACTAAGTCTCTGTCATGAATGCTCACCAACTGATCATGACCTCCCAGGATGAGAAGTGACCCCGAACGGCCGCCGCTCAATTTCTCATCAATGATTCCTCGATCGTGACCATGCCTTTAGCCAACTGCAACTGAGAGCAATAACTCCTGATTGGACTCTGTATCTCTTTCCATGCCTCTGAATCTCCCCTTCTTAACTGACATTGAAACAAACTAATCCGGGGATCAACAGACTCTATGTGCATGGCCTTTCTACAATTAGACCCTTCTGATCAATTCTGGAACACGAGCATAGAGAAACGATGGCTGCCGAGCGTTTACAGCGCCAAATCTGCCGCCAATCTTTCAAATTCAAAGTCCTGCGACCTCGCGACTGAACGTTAGTCTCTTTGTCACGAGCATCGGTCCTTGACCCTGGTTAAATCTCACGACCTGGCGAAAAAGCACTTTTTACCCTTGGTAAACTCGAGTCCAGATCCAGCGACATCCCGACTGTGAAATATCAAAGTCGCGAGGAGATTTCCTTAACTCACCATTCTTCTAGCGACCCAGCACCTAACTTCCTCTCATGACCGCCATGGTTTTCTCCTTGTCACCAGATGCTAACTCTCTGTTTTGAGACCACGCGACAACACTTAGTCGCCAAGTCGGGAGAACCCAGCACCGAGCCCTTTGACTTATCTTAACAGTCAGCATGTGTCCCTTAATCTTTCTAGCAACATCCCGACTGCCCTAATCGCCAAGTGAGGAGTACTTAGAACATAGGGCACTTTGATCACCAGACTTAGCGACCACCGTAGGATCCTCTGAGCTTTGTATCGGACGCCTGCCGTTAAGTCGCTGAAAAATTGAGCATGCCCTTAAATTGTTCTGTGATCCCGCGACTAAAGGCAAAGCATACTGAGTCTCGAAGTGACCAATTTACTTTGTCTGGCGATTACCCGACTAAGGGCCCGCATCCACATTTCTTATGCCATCTGTCACATAGCCACTGGTTCATTCTCTGCATACTGAGAGCTTAGTCACCATTCTTCTCTGGCGACAAGGTGACCCAAGGTAAATCGCAAAGTCGAAAGATGTTTCACTGACTACCGAGTTCTTCTCGCGATCAAGTGACTGAGGGCAGGCCCCATTCTTTATGTGACTTGTAACATTACTATTCCATGACATCGTGACTAAGGGCTCATCACTAATTCAGAGGACACAGACAGAATATTCTAAAATGTCACCAAACTACACGACTGAAGGAAAAGTGAAGTCAGGAAAGAAAAGGGAATATTCACTGAGGCTCCTGTGATCACCCGACTGAATGAGAGGGTCCCACTCTTCACAAAGGCTTATGACATAGATCTGGTGACCTCACGACCAAAGAACAAATGCTAAGTCAAGAGACACAGAGGGAATATTCCATTCTATCATGAGACCACGCGACAAGAGGAAACGCAGAGTCGGAGGAAGAAAAGGAATATTCAACCAAGGTGAAGTGATAACGTGACTGAGAAATAAGCACATGTTCTTAGTGATTGAAAAAGTAACTGCAAAACATAAGAGCCAAGGGCTAGGACTTATTACATTGTTCAAACATGAAAGACTCAGGGTTTAAGGGCCAAGTGAAGACATGAAGCCTGGAAAATAAGACAGAGGAAGCAAGACAAGGAAAACCAAGTCAATTGCACAGAATGGGAAAATTCGGGCAACAGTTTCATTGATAAATGTTCAGATCAGAAGGACAAAGTTAAAGTCAAGGATGTTGAAGCAAAAGAAAAGTATGAGGTAATAAGCAAGGTCTAGAATTTAGGAACAACTACAAAAAAACCTCTAGTTAGACAATGAAATGATCAAAGGTACTCATCATTTAATGGTTTCTATTTTCCATGAAAAAGGTTTGGACATATGGTTGTAGTCTGTAGAACAAAGATGGAACATAATATTCAATGTTTTAGATATCACAAATTTGGTCATAAGGCAAATCAATGTAGAAGACAAGTATCTAATCAGGTGAAGATGAATGTGATGAAAAATATAATTAATGGTAATTCTATGTGCCATAACTATGGTCACAAGGATAATGAGTGTAGATCTAGAGTTCATTCATATAATTCAGGACAAAGGAATATCATATATTTCAAAAGTAGTAAGACTAGACACTATGCTAACACATGGAGATCTACTACTACTTTGGAAATGTCTTGAAATGATAAGACTGTTACAAGTTGAGATGAATCTTAGAAGATAGTCACAGTGTTGAAGAAAAAAGAAACAAATAAAGGAAGTCTATTTTTGGCACTAGATCCCAATGATATCTCTTTTGTTAACTAATCCAACTTCCTTGGCTTAAGGGGAGTATCAAAAAACATAACTTATCATTTCCCCCTCTCCAAAATAAAGTATGATGTGTTTTTAACTCATAATTAAGTTTGATTTGATTGATTTAAATATGAAGTGCATTTGTTGGCATTATTGATGCACTTTTTGATGGGAAATCATTATCAGTAATTAAGAATATGTTGGAAGATTTTTTGAATCACTTTTACATTCAACGAACAAGAGAAACAAAGGGTTTCAAAACTATAGTATTGAGAAGGAAAAAATCAATTATGAACATGTAATCCAGGTTGATTATCAAAGAATCTAGCGATAATATTCTAAAGCAAGTGAAAGGAGTTGAATTGGATGAGTATGATCATTAGAAGTTAAGTTAAATGGAATGAGGGTTGGGTACTAAGGAGTTATAGCGTCAAAACCATGGGTTTGGATTTGTGGGGAGAATTACCTTGGTTTGCTGACAAATATTCTATTCTATTTTTTATAAGTAGAGTAAAATATGGAAGTAGCATTCTAGAAAAACCCTCTCTGATCACGAAGGAAACCATTGATGCAATTAATGGTTTGCGCAGTGTTGGAGACCTCCATAGAAAGAAGAAGAAAAATACAAACATGTTGAGGAGCTTACCAGTATTCATAAATATTCCTGAACTTTCCTGATTAACACTATTTCCAATTTTACGTTTAGGTATGTTGTGCATATGAATTCACTTACAAAATTTAAATTTAAAATCATGAATTTTCTACTTCAAATATTGTTGTATATATTTCACATAATCTATGGTGAAGGAAAATGAACAATTTGATCTATTTAGCAAGTTAATGGAAAATCAGCTTGAGAACATCAAAATGCCTATGAGTGAGGGTTAATATTTCTGCTTTGGGTCTTTTCTCATGTGTGTGGTATTTTATTTTTTGAATTCATTTCCATCAAGGAATAATGTTGTGTGGTTTCTCAACATCCTTGTTGAAAATCAATTCTATAGATATCTGGAATATTTGGAAATAAAGAGAATGCATATATGGGTTATTTCTTATCACTATAGATGAATTTTTTCTCTGGTGTAGTACTATCTGGTGCTATGCCTATCAGTATTTTTGAGGAGGGTTCCTCCTCTAGTCTGAAGGAATTAGAGGTTAACATTGGCAGTTTCCCTCTAGAATCTAAACGAAGCAAAATCAATTCTAAAAGAAAGGAAGTTGTTAGTGTGATATACAAGGAAGTAGAAAAGGAAGATGTGGATTCATATGGATATGATTATTTCAATTAAGATGAAATTCATTCTATGATATTAAAAAAGAGGTTTGAATAAAATTGGTGAAATGTATGCCTACTCTCTTGTTAGTAGGCCTAGAATAGAAGATGTTGTAATTGACCATATGCTTAAAATGTGTGTTGTTATTTTTTCTTTTTCTAAGCTATTAATGGATGATTTGGTAAAGGTTATTAAAGAAAGGGTGTTTTTAGGAAGCTTGTGAAGGATAAGGGATTAGAAATTCAATTGAGAAAAGATATGTCAGTTATAAATAGAAATTGTACAAATATATTGGTGAGACAAAATAATGCATCAAGGAAATGTATGACATCTTCATGTATTGTCTCTAGTGACCTGCCGCTATTTATGATTTCAAAAGTAAAATTCATTCCATTGAATCATAATTGAATGAGATTGGAAATAAATTTGAATTTTCAAGGATAAGGATGGAAAATAAAGAATCAAAGTTTGTGATTTGCAGTCTAAACTATTATCTATTTGGAGACAGATAGATGTGGTTAAAACCTTCTAGTTGGTACAAGAAATTATTGAGGTCTAGTTGGATCATCTCGCTGGGATACTTTTTGTTGTAGATAATTTTTCACAATAGTGCCCTTCTTTGGATCATTTTTCTCTTACGTCTTTGATTGATTTACTGGTTATACATGATAGTTTGTATGCTCGAATGGATTCTATAGTAGAATCTTGGAAGAAGATTCTTCCCATTGTCAAAGAAAGGTACAAGAAAAATTTTCTTGTGAAAAGTGTCATTTTTATTTAAATATTTAAGATTGTTCCAATTTTGGCCCTTTACCATTATTGGCTAAAAGGGGGAGAAAATACAAAGAAAAAAATAAAAGATATTTCTCAACTAAGGGGTAGTCCTTGGAGATTTTGTAGTTTTATGTTTTGTCTATTTTGTCATTAATGCCAAAGGTGGAGATTATTGAATTGGATTGGCATTGTTGTCATTGATGAAAAAAACTATGGTCTGGAACAATGTGCTCTGGTTGGTGGAAATGTAATATGGTGACTTGCTAAAGAGGTATGTGGAGTCATTCCTTGCTCTATTTCTGGGATTTTTTTTGGTTGACTTCAGTTGAAGATAGGTAATATAGATTTATGAAGATGAATCTTTTATTCGCTATTGGTTTCCAAAGCTTTCTCTGGGTATCCTTGCTATCTGGACATTGATACAATATGTTATAGAATTTTTGGTATATTATTCATGTTCTTCTGGTTGGTTGTGAATTTGATGATAACCATACATGGTCTTGGTTGTGGCATTCCCATAGACATCAAATATATCTTATTTCTTTTAGTAATTTTTTTTTGTAACATGCTTATCCTATGTATGACCTATCTATGGATCTTGAGGTAATGTGGATAGAAGATCCTCTGTGTGACCTATATTTTGGGTCCAATGATAGTGCAATTTTATTTAATGAATATTTCAATTTTGTTATTCATGCCAATATATTTTGGTTGGACGATTCATTATGGAATTATATCATATCTACGTGCATATATTTAGAACATCATTTTGGTTTAGTTGGATGATGGATGAGAAGGAAGAAGATGTGGATTGAAAAATGATACAAAGTGATATTCAGTGAGAGAATATATAATACAAATTTTGAGTGAAGACGTAGAATAGGGTTTTTGTAGTCAATTCTCATTTGGATCTACTAGAGACAGTTATTGTGCTATTAACCAAAATTGAATCCATGCATATGTAGATGCAATTTACTTGGTTCAAGATTTAATTATAAGATTATTTTTTATATTAATTGGTGATATTTGGTTTATGTATTTATGAAAGTTATCCCAACCCACAATGAGCCAATCAACAGTGAGCCTTACCTTTAGTGAGAAAACCAGTAGTGAGCCTTTGTAAAAATCACCTTAATCGGTGTCACCTTAACCATTCTCACCTTCACTGGTGCTTATATACATGATAATTATCTTCTCAGTGGTTTTTCCCATCTTGGGTCTTCCACATAAAATTGGCGTTCATTTTGTATGGTGTTTCTTATATACTTTCATGATCATTTATTTTTCATTTATCTGATTGGATTTACATTTCTACTAGATCAACTAAGTTGAAAAATATCTTTGGATAATTGATCCCCCCCTTTTAGTTATCTAGGGCTTTTCAATCCTATGAAATAAATGAAGGAGTCATCTATACTAAAATTATCAAGAGGAGGTATAGAGGAAGTTGAAAAGACATATATAAGGTGAGGATTAATGAGAGAAATAGGTTTGAAATAAAAGATAACATTGACATTAATAGAAGGTTTTGGAGACTTCTTAGAAGTTATAAAAGGATTATATTTTAGGCAAAAATAATGTTCATGTCCATCATTTTCTAAAGGTACTCAGATCGCTTTCTCATTCACGCTACACTCATTACCACTATAACTATGTTTTTATAAAAGATGATAACTAGGACCATAACAAGAGGCCATATCAGAAAGGGATAATACAAACTCATAGGTCACTATTTCCTAAAAATAAAGTTATGAAAGAGTCTCAAGAGATTCCTTAGATGTTGAAACAATAAGGTTATTATTAAGTTGATTAGGAAGAGATGAAGACTTCTTATATTTGGAAATAGGTTCAATTTGTGTCATTTCTTTTGAAGGAACTTTATATTCTCCTAAAACAGGTGTAAAATACAAGGATCCTCAATCATCATCTATGAGGAAACTATTAGGAGAATAATTAGTATTCATGGAAGAAAGATATTGGCCTTGTTGTTTTAGGGTAGGAATAGATTTAGAATCTGATTGAGTATGTAAGAAATTTTGAAACTTATCATCAACATTTAGGGTATACATAGTATTTTTGTAGATGAATTTTACTTTGCGATGGAGTAATGAGAGAAAAAATTGCATGGAATGTAACTATAAGTGAGAGTATCAGGCATACCATGAATAGGTGTAGGTAAAATGAAAGGACCTACCTTAACAGGTATGGTGATAATACCTAAGATTTTTTTAGCAACATTGTCAAAACCATGAATAGGAATAAAATTAGGTTGAATTAAAGAATCATCTATCTTAATTTTATGAAATAAATTAATGCCATAGACATTAAAACTATATCCATTATCAATTAAAGTTTTTCAAATAGGATTACCCTTGATAAGAACAACAACCATAAGAGAATCATGTTGATCTTAAATCTCTTTAGAAAATAACTCACCTTTACAAAACATAATCTTAGCTTGAGTTTTGTTTGCATTCACAAATTCCAATAAAGAAACTATATTAGTTTTCACATGAGGTGGAACATACATGTTTCTCAATGCTTGTAACACTTTATGATAAGTGGATGAACTTTTAATAAGCTCCCATATAGATATTTTGGCAAGAGTAGCATTTAATTGTTCTACCAATTCATATTCCATTCCATAATTTTGTGGGAGATGGGGTGATGGAGGAAGCATTGGTTTTGAATTAGGAAGAGGATTAAACACAACTAAATTATGAGGTTTTCTATTTTTCCTTGTGTGGTATGCATAGATTTATGCTTGATATATCTTAACAAAATCCAAAAGACTTCTTTCTTTTCCTTTCAAAGTTATGATTGGTTTACTGGGAATTTGAAAATATTTTTCACCACTAAAATCTTTAACAATATAACAAGTCTATTTGTTGGTTGAGGAATATCTTGGTGAAGGTGAGCAACTATCTTGGGTTTTTGAAAATTATTAATATATCCATTCACATGCATCATGTTAATAATTTTTTGGCAAAAGGATGGCTTAGGAGTTATAGATGAAGACTGAATAGAGATGAAGTCATGAAGGGATCCATCTAACATATCAAATTCATTGCTACTAAATGGATCATCGAAGGCTTTAAAATCTTGAACAAAGAAATCAGACATTGCAAAAAAATGTAAATACAATTTATAACTAAGCTAACAATGAAATGAATGCACAAAATCATACTTTTTTGTTTTTTCGTTGTTAAAATTCAAAAGTAAACATTTTTTTTATTATTTTTATTGTTTAAAAAACACACATGTAAGATCTAAGTAATCAAAAGGTAATGTGCATGAAAGGGACATGTTCACCAAAATGTATTGTAGAAAATGAGAATCTAGCGAAGATCAATTATCACTTCCTAAGGAACATTAGAATGCAAAGCCTCCTCAAGGGAAAAAATGATTGAAAAAACCTTGATGGAAGGATGCTAATGAAATACTTATTCTCTTGGGGTTTATATTCCTTTGTTTTTGAGAATTGAGACAAGGAAAGCCATGGTTCCTATGTAAATAATTAAATATAGAGATATATAACCTTGTTGAAAACTATAAATGAAGTACAATAGAGAATATAAGAGAACTTGTGTGCACCTAATAATAAAATTTGGGATATCCCGATACATATCTATTTTTCTAACTTCTTGGACTACGTAGACTGATAAGCTTATGCATGCAAACTCTCATTATAGACACCTGTGTCTAGGTTGAATTTTATCTTATTTTCAGGTGTCTAGGTTGAATTTTAGCTTATTCTATGGGGAAGAAAATTCTTGGGGAATGCTCTTCATTGTAACTAGGATTGAAAAGGGAAGATCAAGGAATGCCTTCGAGAAGAGGTCCTACTTTTTTCACTAGTACCTATTTCTAAGTTTGTCTATACCTGTAAATCTGAAAATGTGTGTGTGGGTGGCTATATAGGGGTTTTCATTAGTCAATCCCCCATGTTGGTGATTCACCCCACCAAAACTAGCCAATATAATAGAGAAATTTGTATATGCTAGTATTTCTAATTTTCTATGAGATAATATTCATAAATGTAATGCAAATATTTAACCTATTATTTTAGAGTAAAACCTTATATGAATATGCAATTAAATGTGATTGATAGCATATAAATAAGTCTAGATCTAAACCTTAAATATATAGATCTGAGGATAACAAGAAACCATACCCAACCTAAGAGGTAGAGTACAATTCAATCATCAATCATTGATTTCATAGTCATATTCATAATCCTTTGAAAGTTTCATATTGATATTGATGTGATTATTGAATACTTGATGTTGAAAAATATCCTTGAGATATTGACATTTGCTGATTTTTCCTTCTTTTGTATATCCTTACTTCATGCAATTTCTTCAAATTATTGAGCCAACCTTGCTATTATTTTTCATCTTCCAAAATGAAGTAAGATATTTTCTTTTATACTAAATCATGTGCTAAACTCGAAGGAAGCCAACAAGAATTCAAAAATCCCACTAGAATTAAACAACCAATCCCCAAATTTAATTTCATGGAAAGTATTGGGGAAGATGATGGCCACGGTGTCATCTTACCAAGAAGAGGATGTAATTAGGCTTGAGATTGAGATCATAGGTACTAGATAACAAGCAGATACTATATTTTTAAGAAAAAACTAATTATGGGGTTGTGGTAAAATACAAAGGCCACGAATGGTAACATAGGGCCTACGTGGTTAAGTAAATGATTCAATTGGTAAAATAATAAATCATAACACCTAGAAAAAAGGGTTCACATAAAATTTTGATGAAATTGAATCAACATAAGACTCATATTTGTATTTAGGTGTTTTTTAAGTATAACAAGAAGTCCTATTATGCATGAGAAAATAAAAAAACACTAAGGTGGGTGCTAAACAATCATAGAAATGTATGCACTTGTAAGATGCTTACAATTTATGATGGTACAAATCCCAAATCCTTAGAAGAAATGTTACCATAAAATCCTTCTCCTAAGTATTTAGAAGATGTCTCTCCTAACCCTTGAGAGGTCCCTGATTTCAAATCATGAGAAACATCCCTTCCCAAACCCTTAGAATATTTAGGGGAACAAGCTACTTCAACTTGATATAGATCATTCAACTGAGGACCATTCATGAAGCTCTTGGAGGAGGACAGGTTATGGATGTGATTCTTTGGAGGAAAAGAGATATTTGTATTGGTTTAATTCTTAGTGATGGGTGATCCCACAATAATGGGTTACACTTTTTTGCCTAAACGAACATTGAAGTCTACATTTTTAAAAAAACTTTCATATTCAGATGCATATTGTCGTTAAACTGTTTCAAATCGGAAGATGAAGTAAACTAGAGTATTTTAGGATTTTCTGTCTAGATTCTAATTATATTTTTTTCTCTTTTTTTTGAAATGATTTGAATGGCTTTTTTCTCCTACGAAAAACTACTATGTTGCTGAAAATGTCATTTTCAAAAAGTTACATTGACTTTATAGAGCATAAATTTTTTTCTAAAATAGATATCAATGTGCTTCTTTCGAATTTGGTTTTGTAACATCCATATGGAGAGCATGCAATTTGTGTGATTAAATTATTATGACTATTTCATATTTTATGAATGTTTGAGTATAGTAAACCGTAATTTTGACATACGTTCACTGCATATCCTATAACTTGTTGTGTATTTATCGAAATTCAACTTTTTTTTTTGATAGAAAGTAGACTGAAAGATGGAGGGCACTGTTATTTAAAAAAAAAAAACTCTTTTCTACTATTTTTCATTTAACGTCAAACTTGGAGGTTTATATTCGATAAAAAAACTACATTGGATCCACGTCAAAAAACATAGACCTACTTAATTCAAAAATTGTCAAATCTATATTCGTTAGAAATCTCATTCAGAGTACTTTTGTGATGCAAAAGATGTCTCCTTATTCTTCCATTTGAGCCCCGCACTTGAGCCCCGAAGCCATGAAAACTTTAGGTTTGTGTATGCCTTTTCAAATGGCCTCTAATGAGAGACTTTCGATAGAAACTTCTTTCAAAAGAAAGTAGTTTCAATCGAAACTAATTAGTTTCGATCGAAAATACTTTCTATCGAAAGTAAATGACTATAATTTCCCTTAATTAAGGACTTTTGATAGAAATTACTCTCAATAGAAATTACTTTCTATCGAAAGTACTTTCTCAATCCACCTACTTTGCAAATATCATGAGGAATTGCTTCCTCCAAAAAAGTGTAACCCACTATTGTGGGTTCACCTTGATGGTTCTATGTGGTATTTCATGGAACTATTGGGATATAGATTTATTTTAGTTGTTACATCAACACTTTTTTTTGTTGTTGTTATTTTATTTTCCTACACAAAAACCACCAGTATTCTCCAAAGACCTATTCCTACTCTTGCTGATTTAATACCATAAGAAGAAATAATGATCAGAGAAGCGGTCAATTTATGTACACGGATTAATTCTAGTTTTTCAATTTCATAGAGGATGGATTATTTCCAAATCTATAGAGGAGGAATTAGACACATTTCGAAGAGATGTGGACTTTTAGAGGATAGGCATCTCATGTGAAACACTAGAGGAGCATTAGACACACTCAATGGAGATGTGAAATCCTACAGGAAATGTGTCTCATTGTGAATGGGGAGTGCAAACACTCTCTCATGTTGCGTAGATAGTTACAAGTTCTAAACTTAGCAGATTCACTAGTGTAGCATATTTAGTGTTTCCTGGGTGAGTGGGGAGGACTAGTGAAGGTGCTCAATCAAAGTCTCTAGAAGGATTGGGTTCAAAAAAAATTTAATTCTCTACTCTTGTTTGAATTAATGTAATAAGGGGGAATATTGATGTATTGCAATAATTTGTTACTATTTTACTTACTTTAATTTTAGTTCCAAAATTAACCATTTCTATCTTGTCTATTTAAAGGCACCATGTTTGAATTAATAAAATATATTTATAATATCAATCATCTATTTCCTCTCTATATTTACAGCTCCACTAGATATTGATCGAAGCATAGAACAACTTCCTTGATTTGAGGAAAGATTTCCAAAATCTACATGTTCTAGGATGTGCGATGTGATACACTCCCATGAATGATTCTTAACATAAAACCATTGTGTTATTCAAGGTATTGACCTTTTGTATGTATGTACCTTGGTATCCTTCTAGATTTGATTATGTCTTTATCTTGTCCTTCTTCAATTGCTAAATCAATCCCTTCAAAACTTCAACCTGAAACTTCCTAAAAATATGATAATATAGTTCCTTAATTATTTACTATTTTATAATTTGAAATGATGAAATATTTAACAATATGTAAAATCCTCCTTTGATTTAAATAATTCTACAATACCAATATTTTTTGCAAGCTTTCTTTTGTCTACAAAATGAAAAACCTATTCCTCCTAGAAAGTGATCTATAATTGAGTGTCTATCTTCTGTCAATTCACACAATATACTGCCATTTTGAACAACTATGCAAGTGTTGGAATATCCTTCTCAACACCTTTATATTTCATTAATTGCCCTTTGTCTTTGGCAACAAGACTTTAGCGACTAAGTATTGGTGGTTTGCGATAGAGAGGAATCATTGGCAGGTTGTCTTTCTTCAAGTAAAGTGTCTTGTATTATAATGCCCTACAAGGGAAGCCTTGGAATGAAGGAAAAAATCTCATTATAAAAGGTAGATTAACTTTTTGAAACAATTATATACTGCATTAAATTAAGAAACACAGGTATAATCCCAACGTTTATATCATATAACTAGAAACCAAGAGGATAAGGACATATTTAGAAGGGAGGTAACTATCATGTTCAAGTAATAAATAAATATAAATGAATTCACACTCTAAACTATTTCTATATTTTATTCACAATACCCCAATGCTTGTAACTGCACACATGTATATACAACTAGATGAAAGATATTAGATACATGATCATAAATATAACTTTCAGCAACACCCTATATAGATGAATTATCATCAATACAAAATAAAATAATATCATTTAAACCTTTAAAAACTAGTAATAAAGTTCATACCTTAGTCTTGAGGTCTTATCACTGATGTCCTCACCTACGTCATGCATATAGAGTTGATAGTTTAACATTTCATGTTTATACCAATTCATCCCAAGTTTTTATAATACAATAGAAATTGATTATTACTCAATAGAACATATGTTAATATCTATAATATGAATCCTTAAAATATGTGAGTGGGTACACAACCCTTTTAGGGTAGAGTTCCCTAGGCAGTTTTAGTATTTTCAACCACCAACTTGGTAAAATAGATATGGAATTGTGGTTAAGGATACAATATACTAGCACATTCTAAGTAGTTTCTTTTTAAAAATAAATTTTAATGAATATATTTCAATGTCATATTACTAGTGAGTTTAACCATCACCAATCATTTTATTACATCCTTGAATTCAAAAGTCCACTCAATAACAAGGAACAAAGTCTATTCTCAATTAGAGTACCAACATCCAAGGGAACATATAATATACACAAGTATAAATAAGACATAAAAACCAACATGAATCATGAAAAAGAACTACCCACGACTTTTACTCTCAACGTAATAGGATAATATACTAGAGTAAAATAAGGAAAGAGTTTTGTCACATTGACTCAATATTAGTTACCCTAGTAGCCTCTCTAGGCCCTGGCCCTCATTTGACATCTCATGCAAAACTGAAAAGTCCTTTCATGAAAATAAGGAGGTTTCTTTTTTTCCATATCAATTAACCATGGATGGCCAAACCTTTTCAATCCCATCCTTATTATATAGTAGAAATCAAGGCCATGAACAAGGTAACATATTATGTTATTAATGTATTTTATCATAGTTAATTAATTAGGTTATCACTTTCTTAAGAAAGTCTCCATTGAGTTAACCTATCATTTTAGAGTAAAACCTTATATGAATATGCAATTAAATGTGATTGATAGCATATAAATAAGTCTAGATCTAAACCTCAAATATATAGATCTAAGGATAACAAGAAACCATACCCAACCTAAGAGTTAGAGTACAATTCAATCATCAATCATTGATTTCATAGTCATATTCATAATCCTTTGAAAGTTTCATATTGATATTGATGTGATTATTGAATACTTGATGTTGAAAAATATCCTTGAGATATTGACATTTGCTGATTTTTCCTTCTTTTGTATATCCTTACTTTATGCAATTTCTTCAAATTATTGAGCCAACCTTGAAATTATTTTTCATCTTCCAAAATGAAGTAAGATATTTTCTTTTATACTAAATCATGTGCTAAACTTGAAGGAAGCCAACAAGAATTCAAAAATCCCACTAGAATTAAACAACCAATCCCCAAATTTAATTTCATGGAAAGTATTGGGGAAGACGATGGCCATCGTGTCATCTTACTGAGAAGAGGATGTAATTAGGCTTGAGATTGAGATCATAGGTACTAGATAACAAGGGGATACTATATTTTTAAGAAAAACTAATTATGGGGTTGTGGTAAAATACAAAGGCCACAAATGGTAACATAGGGCCTATGTGGTTAAGTAAATGATTGAATTGGTAAAATAATAAAGCATAACACCTAGAAAAAAGGGTTCACATAAAATTTTGATGAAATTGAATCAATATAAGACTCATATTTGTATTTAGGTGTTTTTTAAGTACAACAAGAAGTCCTATTATGCTTGAGAAAATGAAAACACACTAAGGTTGGTGCTAAACAATCGTAGAAATGTATGCACTTGTAAGATGCTTACTATTTATGATGGTACTTGAATCCCAAATCCTTAGAAGAAATGTTACCATAAAATATTTCTCCTAAGTATTTAGAAGATGTCTCTCCTAACCCTTGAGAGGTCCCTGATTTCAAATCATGAGAAATATCCCTTCCCAAACCCTTAGAATATTTAGGGGAACAAGCTACTTCAACTTGATATAGGTCATTCAACTGAGGACCATTCATGAAGCTCCTGGAGGAGGACAAGTTATGGATGTGATTCTTTGGAGGAAAAGAGATATTTGTATTGGTTTAATTCTTAGTGATGGGTGATCCCACAATAGTGGGTTACACTTTTTTGCCTAAAGGACATTGAAGTCTACATTTTTAAAATAACTTTCAGATTCAGATGCATATTGTCATTAAACTGTTTGAAATCGGAAGATGAAGTAAACTGGAGTATTTTAGGATTTTCTGTCTAGATTCTAATTATATTTTTTTCTCTTTTTTTTGAAATGATTTGAATGGATTTTTTCTCCTACGAAAACTGCTATGTTGCTGAAAATGTCATTTTCAAAAAGTTACATTGACTTCATAAAGCATAAATTTTTTCCTAAAATAGATATCAATGCGCTTCTTTCGAATTTGGTTTTGCAACATCCATATGGAGAAAATGTAAATCGTGTGATGATATTATCATGATTATTTCATATTTTATGAATTTTTGAGTAGAGTAAACCATAATTTTGACATACCTTGACTGCATAGCTTATAACTTGTTGTGTATTTATCAAAATTCAAATATTTTCTTTTATAGAAAGTAGACTCAAAGATAGAGGGCATGGTTATTTTTAAAAACAAAAATCTCTTTTCTACTATTTTTCCTTTAACATCAAACTTGGAGGTTTATATTCGATAAAAAAACTACATTGGATACACGTAAAAAAACATAGACCTAATTAATTCAAAAATTGTCAAATCTATATTCATTAGAAATCTCATGCAGAGTACTTGTGTGATGCAAAAGGATGTCTCCTTATTATTCCATTTTAGCCCCACACTTGAGCCTCGAAGCCATGAAAACTTTAGGTTTGTGTCCGCCTTTGCAAATGACCTCTAATCAGAGACTTTCGATAGAAACTTCTTTTGAAAGAAAGTAGTTTCAATCGAAACTAATTAGTTTCGATCGAAACAACTTTCTATTGAAAGTAAATGACTATAATTTCCCTTAATCAAGGAATTTTGATAGAAATTACTCTCGATAGAAATTACTTTCTATCAAAATTAATTTCTATCAAAAGTCCTTGATTAAGGGAAATTATAGTCATTTACTTTCGATAGAAAGTAGTTTCGATCAAAACAAATTAGTTTCAATCAAAACTAATTTCTATCGAAAGTAAATGACTATAATTTTCCTTAATCAAGGACTTTTGATATAAATTACTCTCGATAGAAATTACTTTCTAGCGAAAGTACTTTCTCAATCTGCCTACTTCTCAAATTTCATGAGGAATTGCTTCCTCAAAAAAAATGTAACCCACTATTGTGGGTTCACCCTGATGGTTCTATGTGGTATTTCATGTAACTATTTGGATATAGATTTATTTTAGTTGTTACATCAACACTTTTTTTTGTTGATGTTATTTTATTTTCCTACACAAAAACCACCAGTATTCTCCAAAGACATGTTCCTACTCTTGCTGATTTAACACCATAGGAAGAAATAATGATCAGAGAAGTGGTTAATTTATGTACATGAATTAATTTTGGTTTTTCAATTTCATAGAGGATGGATTGTTTCCAAATCTCTAGAGGAGGAATTAGACACATTTGGAAGAGATGTGGACTTTTAGAGGATAGGCATCTCATGCGCAACACTAGAGGAACATTAGATACACTCAAAGGAGATGTGAAATCCTATAGGAAATGTGTCTCATTATGAATGGGGAGTGTGAACACTCTCTCATGTTGCGCAAATAGTTACAGGTTCTAAACTTAGTAGATTCACTAGTGCAGCCTGTTTAGTGTTTCTTGGGTGAGTGGGGAGGACTAGTGAAGGTGCTCGATCAAAGTCTCTAGAAGGGTTGGGTTCAAAAAAATTGTAATTCTCTACTCTGATTTGAATTAATGTAATAACGGGGAATATTGATGTATTGCAATAATTTTTTACTATTTTAGTTACTTTAATTTTAGTTCCAAAATTGTTTGTTACAAATAGAATAGTCTTTTATTTTTTTAACCATTTCTATCTTGTCTATTTAAAGGCACCATGTTTGAATTAATAAAATAGATTTATAAAATCAATCATCTATTTCCTCTCTATATTTACAGCTCCACTAGATATTGATCAAAGCATAGAACAACTTCCTTGATTTGAGGAAAGATTTCCAAAATCTACATGTTCTAGAATGTGCGATGTGATACACTCCCATGAATGATTCTTAACATCAAACTATTGTGTTATTCTAGATATTGACCTTTTGTATGTATGTACCTTGGCATCCTTCCAATTTATGAGGTTGTAATGGGATATATCATGTCATTTATTGATTGTATGCACTTTCATAGAATATGTGTGAGCCTACCTTCCTTGTATGCATTACTCCCTGTTTGGGCTATATGAATATCTCCATGAGAAAAAAATGGTGTGGACCTTAGGATAACACATGGTTAGGTGGTGTGAAAAGCTATAATTTTGGAGTACTGTATATGTGATAGATTGGATTCATTTACCTAATTATTGAGTTCCTTATGCACCTTCTTATATTTCTCTTTTGGTAATGTACTTGTACTTATTATATTTTAAAAAGAATAATATAATAATTATGTAAATTGTAATTAATGCTTTATATTCAAGTGATGTTGGCTTTGATCTTGTATATTTTACACTCCTTGATATGGAGCTAGATATATTTTATTCATGCATTGGAGTCAACTTAGCTTCTTACATAAATTTATCTAAGTGTTGGAATAGATCTTACATATTGGTGTCTATGCATGCATTCTGGTGCCTACACTAGTTGGTGTCTCATTTGGTAGAAACCATGTTTATGTCACTAGTGGAAGACTATTTTTTCTTAGAAAGGTAATTCTTATCGATCAATGTCTACGTATTTGGACCAACATATGTACCATTCAACATCTCCATTTAACTAATAAATGTCTATGACCTACACATAATTTTTGCAAATTAGCATTTGCACTTGCAAAACACCATATGAGCATTTTAACATCTTTGCAAGCATATCAATGTCTCTACCTAGTTTTGTTGATGAGCTTGTTTCATGATTTTTTTGGATGTTGGGTGGTTTGATCTTATGATTATGATATTTTATTAGTATATTAACCTCTTATCTTAATAAATATATTAACATCAAGGAAACATGTCAATTAATATCACAAAGCTTTAATTAGTATTAATGTAGAAACCTAAAAATGTCCTCATGTAATAAATAAAATATTCCAAATTCCTCTATTAATTGAATAGATATTAATTATTTATTGAATTAATTTATTAGCCTTTTATATCATATAATTAAAAAAAATTCCATTTATTTAATTATTTATTTCTATCTCATTTTCTACTATTTATCAAATTTAAATAACTTTATTAACTTTATAAATTTATTATCTTCTTTTTTGGGATTTACACCAATCATGTCCACTTCATGGATCAACTCCTCAATTAGTAGACATGTGACAATTGAGACTTTTCTCTTCATTTGACTTATCCACACTTAACATCTCCAACATGTGTAGATTTAATGCATCTTGTGATGAATTGTGAAAAGTCAATAATTTCTACCTGCAACTCAATCTTATCCCTTTATTTGAATTCACCTCTTAATCTCCTTTAATCTTCTTTTCTCTCACATTGTCCTATCCTACTCTCTAATCCTGTCCTTTCATTCAAATGCCTATTAATCCCATCCCTTGATTTTAATGAGGACTTATATAAAAGAACATATTTTCTCCACTCTTTTTAATCCTAATGAGCTTTTAAATTCCAACAACTTTGCATACTTATGCTTTTATAGAACTATTGAGCCTTATTGAACATGCATACTTTGTGATCATTAAGTGACATTGTTGTCATCGCCATCGTCTTGTCATTATAATCCTCCTACCATCATTACCATAATAATACTTTTACTATATTGCATTAAAAAACCATGCTCCATTCCCTTATAGCCCATTATGCAATTGCTTACAAATCTGAGAGCTATGCATTATCATACAAGGTCTTAAAAAATAGGAGGACAATGAAATCAAGCATTTCATGAAGGCATATGAGTATATTTGTGTGTACTTTCATTTTTGTATTTTTATGAAAAAGTATTCGATTGATATGATGTTGGTTAGTTTTATTAATGTAGGGCTTGTGGTTGGGCTTGATTAGGTTTGTAAATGTGTTTTCCATTTCCATCATAATCAATTATGGATAGTAATACAAATGTGAGGCTAGTGGGATTACACACATTACTACATTTGGTAAAAGACTTAAATCTATTCAAGTTAATTTAATCATGGTTCAAGCCATAACAAATTTTGAAGGGAGTGCTATGTCATTGAAATTAAATTATGG
Organism: Thuja plicata; assembly: GCA_018584345.1. Taxonomy (NCBI): domain Eukaryota; kingdom Viridiplantae; phylum Streptophyta; class Pinopsida; order Cupressales; family Cupressaceae; genus Thuja; species Thuja plicata. Next base: position 487,907 of record MU224434.1, on the reverse strand, counting down.
TTCTAGTAAGGTTTGATGCTAGAGGTGACAAAAGGCTATGAGAGTAAGACTAATCTATAATAAAAGATATATTTAAAACTTACATGTTGAGTGCATGAACGTCCTTGAATGCTTTGAAAATTATATCACATAGAAACTATTAAACCCTAGTTTATGTCTATGCAATATATCTTTTGATTGGTTTCCTAAACATTTTAAATTAATCTTACTCTAGTATAGAAGACCTTTTATTGTGTTGTGTTGTGCCATGAGTATAAATATCTTCTAACGGTCACTTAAAAATAGATGTATTTATATAGAAATCAACATGTTTTATCTTTCGACCTATTCATGTTTTTAGAAGGTATATTGAGAAATTAATATGTGGCTTTTGGATCTAGATCTGGTAAATCTTGTATTACCAAAATCCAAACATTAACACTTTTTTCATGGACTCTTAATTTCCAAACCCCAACCTATTTAGGAAAGTAAATTATAAATAATTTAAAATATATAAACAATTTAAACAAAAATTAC